>BQKN01000539.1:219719-252922 GCA_022839385.1 Asparagus kiusianus
TCAGATCCGGTGCTCGGCGATCGTCAACGCCAAATAAGGCAAGAGTTCGAGAGTAAGTCGGATCTCAGATCTACGTAGTTATACTCCGGATCAAAGCTTGGTCTTTGATCCCGAGATTAGGGCGATTATTTCCTTGGTGAACTAATCCCCCCGGCTATTATTTCCTTGGCGAAATAATACCCGTCATACTGCGTAGATCCGACCGGATCTAGATCGCGCGGTGGTCAACGGATAAACCCCCGGCGTAGGCAAACAACCCACGCAAGCGAGCGACCGCAAAACAGGAGCTCGCGATTTGTTCGACAAATAAGGAAAGTTGTAATCTTTATTTTTTGTTGATTTCTTGTAACCGGATCTTATAAAAAGACCGGATCTTTGTAATCGATAAACTATTACAAGAGTGTGTAATGGAATCACCAATGAAGAAAGGTACTATTTTTCCCGCGAACAATTTTTAGTTGCGAGTGTGGGAAATGGATATTCTCAAAACCGCCTTTCTGATTCGATATGGGTCCTTCGAGTTTCTTGTTATGCCATTTAGGCTGACCAATGCACCCGTAGTATTCATAGATTTGATGAACTGGGTTTTCCATCCATACTTGGACTAGTTCGTGATCATGTTTATCGATGACATCCTCAACTACTCACGATCAGAGGCTAAGCATGAGCAACATCTACGATTGGCATTGCAGACTTTGCGGGAGCACTAGCTATATGCTAAGTTCAGTAAGTGCGATTTTTGGTTATCTGAGGTCAAATTTTTAGGCCATGTTATCAGCCAGGAGGGCATAGTTATAGATCCAGCTAAGGTAGAGACAGCACTTGATTAGGAGCCGCCGAAGACCGTTACAGAGATTCATACCTTCTTGGGTCTGGCTAGCTATTACAGGAAGTTCATCCATGACTTCTTGAAATTTGCTACCCCACTGACATGCCTTACGAAGAAGAGTATACAATTTGTTTGGGGACCAGAGTACCAGAAGGCATTTGAGACCTTAAAGACTAATTTGACTACAACGCCAATGTTGATAATCCCGAGTAGTGATAAGACTTTTATTGTCTACACAGATGCATCGTTATCGGGTCTAAGAGGTATTTTGATGCAGACCCAGAGAGTAGTAGCTTACATTTCGAGACAGTTGAGGACTCATGAGTGGAACTACCCCACACACGACTTGGAGCTAGCAGCAGTGGTCTTTGCACTAAAGATGTAGAGACATTACCTATATGGAGTATAATTTGAACTATTTATGGACTACCATGGTCTGAAGTATCTCTTCTCCTAGAAGGAACTTAACCAGAGGCAACGGTGATGGGTCGAGTTCATAAGGATTACGAGTTCACACTTCAGTATTATCTAGCAAAGGCGAACGTTGTAGCAGACACGTTGAGTAGAAAGCGTCATCGCATGCTTGCAGCTTTGAGATGCTCATTACATCAAGACCTTCACACACTTAACCAATTTATTTTTAGGCTAGAGCTTGGTGGGAGCAACGCATTTTTGAGAGCTATAGTCGTATAACCATCATGGGCTGAGAGAGTAGTCAGTGCTCAGTTGGAGGACTTTTGGATTCAAACCCAAAAAGGGGGGAGATTTCTAAGGAGCCTAAGACGGATTGGACTATTAATTAGAGCATATGGAGACCTTTGCATGAAGGGCCAGTTAGTTATGCTAAATAATCCACAACTGAAGAAGGATTTTTCAGATACACAGTGTATCTAGGCACAACCAAAATGTACAAGAACCTGAAGAGACATTTTTGTTGGAGCGACATTCTTGGGAAGATTGCTGAGTATGTAGCTAAGTGTCTTACCTACCAGCAAGCGAAGATAGAATATCAAGAACCGTAGGAACCTTACAACCTCTTACCTAATCCTGAGTGGAAGTGGGCAAATATTACTACAAATTTTATTGTGGACGTACCGAAATAAGAAAGGAAATAATTCAATTTGAGTGATAGTGATTGCTTGACGAAGTCGACACATTTCTTACCAGTAAAGACGACTTATATGACGGAGACTTATGTGAGAATTTTTATCCGAAAGATAGTTCGATTACATGGATTTTCAGAAACGATTGTAAAGGTCATGATTTAGTTTTCAGTTCACATTTCTAGAGGAGTTTCTAGGATTCGTTCGGCAGCCGATTGTCATATAGTAGTGTCTTTCACCGCAGATAGATAGTCAGACAGAGAGAGTTAACCAGGTGATTGGAGGACATGTTGTGGGCACACGTTATCGAATTTTCAGGGTGGTTGAGAGGATCATATCCCACTGATTGTGTTTACTTATAAGAACAATTATCAATCTACTTTAAGTATGGCACCGTATGAGGTGTTGTACGGGAGACCTTGTAGATTTTCTATTTGTTGAGCAGAGTCATAGGACAACTCATTACATGGACGGGGGTTAGTGAGACAGACTACGAGGGAAATAGCATAGATTTGATAACATATCCTCGAGGGTGAGGAGCGGAGACGTAGTTCAAGGGTGACCGAACTCCATGATCATTTTCTTGTGTTTGTGTTTGGCATTGGCGTGTATTTCTCTTATATCTTGTGCTTATTATTTATATCGCCTATTGTCATATTATTTATCATTGCTTATCTTTGCATATAATTTGTTGCATATCATATTTGCTAGGATATTAGCTAATAAGTTTTGATTCGGCATCGAAATCGGATTAGATTAGTAATTACCCTATTAACCCCCCCTTTATGGTACTTTTAGATGGATGAATTTGCACTTTAACGAGGATATTCTTGGAAGTCGAAAGGAAATTAGAATGAAGCCTTTGCCATTCAAGTCAAAGACACACTATCGCGGTTCATCCCTGCTACCAAGATCAAGCTTCATGAAGATTCTCAGCTTGGGTATAGTGTCTGTAGTTTAGGTTCTTACTTTATATGTTTATACTTAGAGCTCAAACCATACACATACACATTATTTCGATTTATCGCTTTCATTACTTTTCGCCTTGTAAGTTTAGCCATATAAATATATTTATATTTATCGCATTATACATCTATTTGGGAAGATAACATGTTTTCAAAATATAGACTTAATGGAACTATTTTACATATTTTCTAAAGTCTATTAATCCATTTAAAAGTATTTCAAAACCTATTGAAATGATTTCATGAGAATCAAGTATTTAACGATTTCGTAATTTTGACAGATTTGCAAAATAATGAGGTTTCACAAATGGGAAGTGCTATTTTAGAAATTCCTCTTCTAACATGTTTATTTTTATATGTATAAACATTCTCATAAGTTTTTACTATTTTTAAAGTTGTTATGCTGTTTAAAATGAATTTAGAAATTCTACTTTTCAAGTAAATTCAGGTATCTATTATGTCAGACTTCAGTCGATCGAACAGTCAACCAGTCGATTGAGCAAAAGCTATTTTTACAGTAATAGCTATCTCAGTCGACCGACCACTAGATTCAGTCGATCGAACGGTAGCACAGTCGACCGGTTGTGTCTATCAGTCGACTGGTCATGTTTTTATCTGGTAACAACTAGTTTTTGATTTGATTTGGTTGAGAGGCTATAAATAGTCCTCAAGACTTATTTGAAAAATAAGAGTGTTTTACCAGTTTGTTCCATGTTTTTTGAGAAAAATCAAGTGTGTTTGTTTAGAAAAAGAGTTTTATAAAGAGAAGGATCTTGATTTCGGTTTTGAGGCGTTCATCTTTAAATCTCTATCTCTTCTTGTTTTGGAAAAGTTTTCTAAATCCTTCCTTTAACTAATCTATATTTTTATCCTCATATATATGCTAGATTTATTTGAGCTTGATTTTATTTTACTTATTGTTTACACACACACACACACACACCCACTTGAGCTTTAGTATTTCACATCTAGTATAATTGGGTTGTGAGAGTGAGTTATTAAGAGAGATTTATATTTCATTCTCATCTGTTTAGAGAACAAAATTCCATATTCGTACTTATTGTTTAAACACATTGTAATACACAAGAACACTTAGAGGAGTCGTTGGGAAAGATCGGGGTTAATTCCATGAGGAGTGGTTTGGTTGTAAATCCTAGGGAACAGTTATAATTATAAACACTTGAGGTAGTTGATACGGGTAGTCCAACACTTTGAGAAGTGTGGGTGTGTGATTGACACTGTGTGTATTGTAAAAATTATCGGTGAACTTTAAAAATCATTTTGTGTAAGTTTTTGAGTGATAGTGGAGATCTCCTTAAGGTGAGGAGCGGAGACGTAGGTCAAGTGTTGACTGAACTCCTTGATCATATCTTGTGTTTGCGATTGTCTTTATCTTATATCTTGTGCGATGAGTTAAACACTTTTAAACAAAATTTAAACTCTTGTAAAACTTGTTAAAAACTCTCTTTTTTGTTAGGAATGTTAAATACAATAGGGTATATATAGGGTGGAAGAAACCAGCCCAAGAAAACCCCAAAAACCCATAAAAATTAAAATAAACAAAATCTAGAAATAGATGTTACTGTGCAACAGTCAGATTTATAAGTCGACTTATAAGTTGACTTGGTATAAGTCGACTTGACAGTTCACATGAGTCGACTTGCAGAAGTAAAAATCAAACTGAAAAATAGCTCATAAGTCGACTTGCTATAAGTCGACTTACTATGATATATAAGTTGACTTGGCAGAGGCTAAATATACTTTCTAGAGGAGTTCATAAGTCAACTTATCCAACCTGATAAGTCGACTTATGAACATGCACATGGACTGTGCATGTCCAAAAATTAACTTTTAAAGTGTATTTAAAAATAGCAAATAAATTCAAAAAAATATAAAACTTTGGAAAATATTTATAAGCATGATGATAAACATGATACAAAAAGTATTTTTGGAATTGCACTTCTCAATAGTAAAATATCATTATTTTGCAAAAATATCCAAAAACATGAAAACTAAACATACATGTTTTTAACATATTGATTTAAATAAACTTTTAAAACTTTATAAAATGATTTTATAGACTTAATAAAAGTTGTATATAATGATTGTTAAGTCCAAAAACCAATAACTCAATATTTTATCAAAATTACTCAAAATCAAGAATTGTGTGTGTGTGTGATATTCAGCTCTAAGTATAAACACACAAAGCATAAACCTAAACTAATTGTACCCAAGCTATAGATCTACGATGTGGCTCAACTTGGTAAACTTGGATGAAGCTTGAACTTGAATCTTTGACTTGAATTGCATTGCTTCACTCCACTATTCCGCCAACCTCCATTGGATATGATCGTTATGGCGCAATTCCATCCAACGTCCAACACATTGTTTGCCTAGAATAAATAAGAAAACACAAATATTAGACAAATAATATTAGTTGTAAATTTTTTGTTAAAACATCATCAAAATAAAAAGACTAATAATCTCCCTCTTTTTGATGATGACAAATAATTTACACAAGGAGTATATAAAATATACAATAAAGAACAATACTCATAAATATACTCACAAATCCACTTGTTTCTCCCACTTTGGCAACATCAAAAATGGGGAAAATAAAATAATAAAGAGAGCGAAGGCTCCCCCTACCTATAAGCACGGTGAGTATAAAAACAATAAAAGAAATAGGGATGGCTCCCCTTATCAAAATGTCTTATGGAATATATGAAATGAAGTACAAAGACAAACATATGAGCAAGCAAGATGAAAAAATGCTTGAAGAAAACTCACATACAAAAATACAATGAGAACACTTATAGATATATCTATATGAAAAAGTGTGTCTCAATACACAAACATAAAAATAATGTATACATTGATTTATGAAAACAAAAGAATGAAGAACATGAGAATCATGAAAAAAGTTTCAAATGAAAATGAATCAAACAAATGAATTCATAAATCAAAAATTTAAACCACAATCACATAAAAACAAATCGATATCAATTTTTTTGACAAAAGAAAGGCAAGAGAGGCAACCATATCAAACTCTTGAGCTTGTCTCAACCCATATAAAGATTTTAGCACTCGGTAAACACGATTTGAAAAATAAACACCCAATAAATCCGGGGGTTGATCAAACACAAACCTCCCATGACAATCAAAGCCAAAAAATAAAAAACAAAGTCTTGACATAAAATTTTATTTTATTTTCAAAAAAATTCAAAAATATATTTTTCAAAACAAAGAAATAAAAAAATAAAAATATTAAAAATCTTGGTTTTAAAATTAAATTTGTTTTGGTACCCAAGTATTCTTGGTATCAAAGGATTTAGGGACACGACCCCTATCATCAAAACTCAATGCCTAAGGTTATGATCCCTTTTGGGTGCATGTAGTGCACTAACAAGCTCAAAATAAAAATTGTGCAAATGACATTTCCGGTTGTAATATGTGCAATGAAAAGGATGAAATTGTTTGTGTTGACCAAATGGTGGTGCAAGAAAATTATTTACAAAAATAAGTTTATCTTGGAAATTATTTTACAAATGAGAAACTCTTTTTAAATCAAAATAAAAGTTGGTCAAATGACCAAATCTATCACAATAATCACATTGATACACATTAGCATGCTTATGATGAACTTTGTGAGTATGAGCATGTGAATGTGTGTGTATGTGTACATGATGATGAAGCTTGATAGGATGCACTAGGAACATTAGATTTTGTGGGTTTACGTGTATCATAGCACAATTTAGCAAGGTGGCATTTACGATCGCAAATTGAGCATTTGTAAACTTTGTTATACAAGTGTGCAGAGTGGGTAGGTGATTTAGAAGTTGTAGCACTAGATTTAGCGCACTTGTCCATAAGTTTCTTATGATTATTAATGCATGTGTTTATGTTGAATCTAAGCAAGATATGTGGTCTTTAATATAATTCAACTCTTCATTAGGCATAATTACATTAACACTAGAAGTAGAAAGAGCATGATCATTTTTAAATGAATTAAATTCATTTCTAATAGTTTCTACCTCTAGCATGACATCAAACTTAGCATGAGATAAGCTAGAAATGGTTGAGGTTAATTTTTTATTTTCCAAATTTATTAAGGCATTGTTTTTTTAAGCATATTATTTTCTTTTGCAATGACATCAAATTTGGACACTAGCTTCTCATGATCGGACTTTAACTCTACATGCTTGCTTTTCAAATTAACAAAATTATTTTGCAACTTGGAATAGGCATGCATTAATCTATCATATGCACAAGCAAGTTCATTAATTAAAAGTTCACTTTTAGAATCAGAATCGTTTACCACACTAAGGTTATCCCCTAGTGGACGAGTGCATGATGCTCCAATAAAACTTGAAGATGAAGCCGCCAAAGCTCGTCGGATCGCCTCCAAATTCCCTTGATGCGCTTTTATGAATTTCCATAATGTGTAAGCGCTATCAAATGAATCAAGCTTGTTAGAAAATAATGAGTCAAAAGCATTATGCAAAAATTCTAACAAAAGCTTATTCATTGTAAACATTCTTTGATCATTTTTACTCCACTTGGATTTCTCTGAAGTGGGTACAATATAAGCATCGTCAATAATTTTTCATAAATCAAAATATCTAGATCGAATAAAAAGTTTAAATCTAACACACCATTAAGCATAGGGGAAATAAACTAGGTGCACCGTACATATCCATAATAAATATATATGCAAGCACGACAAATATAATCAAAACTAGATTAGCACAATAAGATAACTTGGATCTTTAACTCATGACGATTAGACCGTAAATCAAAGAGTACTAAGCTCTGATACTAATTGTTAGACCCTAATGTCATTAGGAAAGAACCCAGGGGGGGGGGTTGAATAGGGTTTATGCTAATCTAATCCGATTTAATGCCAATTAAAACTTATTAACAAGTTATCCTAGAAAATAAGATATGCAATAAATTATTAGCAAGGATAAGCAATATAAACAAGGATAAACAAAACAATGGACAATATAAACAAAGAGGTAATGACTAAATAAGATGAACAAAAAGAGTGTGCCAATGCAAACTCAAACAAGCAATATGATCATGGAGTTTGGACCTTCCGTCCTACGTCTCCGCTCCCTACTCCTCGGGAAAAATCTACTATCACACCGGGTTTTTAACGTTCATTTACACCTCACACTCGGTTTTCTAGCTCACCGAAAACTTTACAATCAATACTCTTATAATCCCACTCTACACCCTCTGAGTGTTGGTCTCTAGCCCGTGTCTCCCCCAAGTGTTCGAATTTACACCTCTCCCTAGGCTTTACTACCGATGTCACTCCTCTTAGGACGATCCCGTCTCTCACCACACACTCCTATTGGTGTACAAGTGTATTACAAAGTGTATCCTCACAACTAAGCATGAATACAATTAAATTGTTCTTTATAATAGATGATAACATAATAAAAGCTCACTCTCTAAGTCACAAAGCCACAACCCCAAATTATACTATGTATGCAAATACAATAAGCTCAAAGTGGGTGTGTGTAACAAAGCGATAAATCAAAACTAAACTCAATGTAATTCTAGCTAATAGAAATTATAATCAAAACAAATAAATAGCTAGAAAAGAGTTTAGAAAACTTCTCCAATGAATGACAAGAGAGAGAGGGAGATGAGTTGAATGCCCAAACACCAAAGGATGATCTCCTCAAGCTCTTGTGAAAATTTCTTCACAAACTTGTAAACAAACTTTAAACACTTTTAAACAAAACTTGTTTAAAAACTCTCTTTTTTGTTAGGAATGTTAAATGCAATGGGGTATAATATATAGGGTGGAAGAAACCAGCCCAAGAAAACCCTAAAAACCCATAAAAACATTAAGATAAACAAAATATAGAAATAGTCACTACTGTGCAACGGTCAGATTTATAAGTCGACTTATAAGTCGACTTGGTGTAAGTCGACTTGACAGTTCACATGAGTCGACTTGCAGAAGTAAAAATCAAACTGAAAAACAGCTCATAAGTCGACTTGCTATAAGTCGACATACTATGATATATAAGTCGACTTGGCAGAGGCTAAATAAACTTTCTAGAGGAGTTCATAAGTCAACTTATCCAACCTGATAAGTCGACTTATGAACATGCATAGGGACTGTGCATGTCCAAAAATTGACTTTTAAAGTGCATTTAAAAATAACAAATAAATTCAGAAAAATGTAAAACTTTAGAAAATATTTATAAGCATGATAATAAACATGATACAAAAAGTCTCTTTGGAATTGCACTTCCCAATAGTAAAATATCATCATTTTGCAAAAATGTCCAAAAACATGAAAACTAAACATACATGTTTTTGACATATTGATTTAAACAAACTTTTAAACCTTTATAAAATAATTTTATAGACTTAATAAAAGCTGTATATAATGATTGTTAAGTCTAAAAACTAATAACTTAACATTTTATCAAAGTTACTCAAAATCAAGAATTGTGTGTGTGTGTGTGTGTGTGTGTGTGTGTGTGTGTGTGTGTGTGTGATATTGAGCTCTAAGTATAAACACACAAAGCATAAACCTAAACTAATTGTACCCAAGCTATAGATCTACGATGTGGCTCAACTTGGTAAACTTGGATGAAGCTTGAACTTGAATCTTTGACTTGAATTGCATTGCTTCACTCCACTATTCCGTCAACCTCCATTGGATATGATCGTTATGACGCAATTCCATCCAACCTCCAACACATTGTTTGCCTAGAATAAATAAGAAAACGCAAACACTAGACAAACAATATTAGTTATAAATTGTTTGTTAAAACATCATCAAAACAAAAAGACCGACACTGAGGGCCGCCTTGGTGGAAACTCGGTAAAATGACAAACTGAGGTTGGGTGTCCAGGACTTACGTAGATGCCTGGGGCTTCAATATAGCCATGATAGTCGAGAGGTGAAAGTGGGAGTTGACCATATGGTGAGTGCCTTGGGTTTATCCTGAGAAGGCACCAAGGGTTTAGAATTTTTGCATAGATTGGGCACTATGGGAGTGCGAGACAGAAGTCAGTTTCGATAAAATTTTATTTATAATGAAGGAAACTATACAAAATTTATTGAAAATATTTTCTCAAGTGCTCAATGTTCTAGGGATGTTGCAAGACTCTCTCGTCTGGGGCCCTTAGTTGATAAGTGCATGATCACAGCTCTTCTAGGACTGTGTATGGGCCTTCCCAATTAGGGGCTAGCTTGCCTCTCCGGGTGTCTTTGTCAAAAGCAGCTTTGCGGAGGACGAGGTCGCCAGCGTAGAGTCTCCTTGGTCGGATCTTGCTGTTGTAGTAGCGTGTGATTCGTTGCTGATTGGTGACCTGAGTTTGGAGCACTTTCTCTCTAGTCTCGTCTAGGAGATCGAGCCCGATCTGAAGCCCTACCGAGTTCACGTCCTCATTGAAATGTTGTAGTCGAATGGTCAGCATGCCTACTTCGACTAGAGTGACTACTTCGGTGCTATAAGCTAGCTTGAATGGAGTCTCCTCGGTTGAGTTCTTGAACTACGGATTTGGCAATCAAGGAGCTGGAGTTGTTCTCTCTAAAAATCCGTGATTGAAGAAGCTTTGAGGGCGATGGAAACTCCTCCATTCTATAGATGACTAGCTGGTAAATACTCCCAAAATAGTTGCTAATGCTGTAGAGGAATACGATTGTGTTGATTCCTCTCAGCCAAATCTGAACTCTGATTAACTTGAGTAACAAAACTTCAGTGTGGTTCAGGGTGAAACTGATCGGCCCTATCGTCAGAATCAAACATGTTTTCTTAAAAAAGAAAACAGGGCCCCACGGTGAGCGCCAAACTGTTGATGTCAAGTGACCACACAATCAATAATATCCGTGGTAGGATAGGGGTGATGTTGATGAGGGGCCGCTTCCTTCACCCAATATCCGATTCTGAGTTGGGTTGCTAAAAAGCCTGCACATATAGAAACACATGAGAGAACGAGGACTGATTCCCCTATGGTTCCTCCGACGATCAAGTCAGCTAGTGAGCTTGAGTGGGGAAAATAAAGAACTATGAGAGTTCTTGTGTGTGCAATATAATTTGTAGAAGACACTGATTTTGCCGAAAAAACTAGAATCCCCTTCATGATGGAATAGTACCTTGTATTTATAGTAGTACTGAAGGGGCATAACTGTCATTGTGGTCGAGCACAGGATGGCGGTAAAGAAATGTAGGCTGGCGGCTACGTCAGCACTCGCTTTACAGGTATCAGCTGGCGACTGGAGGAGAGATCACCTCGGCATTAAATGAGAAGTGATCGCAGGAATGGCGGTGCTGACGTGGTCCTATGAGTCATGAATACTATCGGGGCTAGAGGTATGATAGTGCCTGCCAAGCCTTAAATGTGACACTAACACGTTGTCAGTGGGAGAGGCTCGAGGCTGAAATTGTCCTCTAGCTTCGCCGAGAAGTAACACATTTCGAGTCGACCTCGTGAAGCGTCGAGTAGTTGGCCAAGTGGGCTCGTTGCGAGTCATCTTCGACAAAAGGGGCGGCAAGTACCGCCTTTCGAGTCGACATGAGGGAATGTCGACTCAGCGAGTCGGCTGAGTTGTCATCCTTGCTGGTCTCTGGCTGCCAACGTGATTGGGGTATTGCATGCATATGTACACCTATCCGTTGTTAGTAAAGGGTCGCACTTAGGTGATTGAGAACACCATAACAATAATGATTAACATAACGAAAGAGACGACCCATAATAGAACGGATTGGAATAATAGGATTCCTAAGCAAATCCAAAATATTTGGGATAAAGACTTCATTGTTGTTGTTGTTATTGTCATCTCTCAAATCATCGAAATTTCTATCAGCGCATTGAATTGTCAATTTTTTTTACAATCCGTCTCTCCAGCTAAGATTAAAACTATTAATTGAGAAGTTTAATTTGAAATGACTTATGAGAATTGGAGCCTACTAATAATTTCAATGATTTGAAGGACTAATTTAAAAATCTGAAAGATTAATATTGGTGGAAAAGATTATGTGGGTTCATAATTTTAAATTTGTAATAACTAGCTAAATATGCACGAGCGTAATGCACATGTCATAAAATAGAAACTTTAACAATGTACTTCAAGAATTAGTATAAAATATTTTTATAAAAATAATCAATATTGAGAGACGTGCAATAATATTATGAAAACAATGAGCATCAATCAACCTTGGTACAATGTTATTTTCTTTTATTCATTTATTTATTTGTTTAAGTATTAACATGATTTACTTTTTCACTTGTTTAAGTAGAGAGCTTATTTGAATGCGAAAAGATTTTCTCATATCTAACTTTTAAGCTCTCTTCTTCAATTAACTTTAACCGTTAAACACTATTTTTTAATTTCTGTATATAAATGACAGGATTTAGATAAGAATTAATTTAGACTAAAATCTTTTGAGGTTGCTCTTAGTAAATACAATTAATATTTTCTTAAACAAATATATTGTTATTAATAAGAGAAATTTTTAAAACCGACATTTTTTTGAAATTTAATGGGCAAAATCGACCTCCAAGAAAAAATATTAGCAAAACCGACCATTTTCAGAAGAAAATGGTCGGTTTTACAGCGGAGGAGTTTCTACGAAGTGCACGGGACTACTAGTCCCGTGCACTTGGTCATCAACAGGCGATTGCCTCTGCCTAAAAGTCGGGACTGCTAGTCCCGACTTTTAGGTAGAGAGGCACTGGCATGCTGAAGACCAAGTGCACGAGACTACTAGTCCCATGCGTTTCGTTTATCGAACACAAAATGCATTGGACTTAAATCAAAATATGAAAATACTTACTAATTCTCTCTCATCTATACCCCGGGGCACATATCCTCTTTGCGACTCAATCGGTATTGTGGTCGCATGAAGTATCCATCTTCGGGTTATCCCCTAATACCAAGTGTAATAATCTGATTCCCGAGGAGTTGGTTCAATTTGGTTGACAATACAAAAATGTCTATCATTCTATATGTGTATAAAAGCTTGATGCACGACCATCCAGTTTATTTGTTGGCCTCCTTTCTTTACCTTCCTCTTTATCTTTTCCTAGAACCTCCATCATACATAGGCAAATTATTCACTCCGACGCCGAGACTCCCATTGAAGAAGCAAATAATGGGTATAGAGTTAGCCATCGAAACTGAAAATCAACAATCCATCATATGTAAATAATCTATTATTCATCATTATTCATTATATTATTCATCATTATTCATCATATGTAAATAAATTTAATACCCAAATCAATCCCAAATAATAGCTAAATCCTAATCATTATTCATCATATGTAAATAATGGCTAAACTCTAACTATAAATCACATTCTTCATCACATTTCACAAAATAAAAACTAAAATTTTCATATCTAAAATCATAAACCCTAATCAATCCAAATCATTCATCAAAACCCTAATCCTACCCAATTCACATTCCTCATCAAAATTAACAACAAAATTAAAAAAATTAAACATTGATTGGAGCTTGGTGGCTGTGGTCGACAGCAGCGGCGATCACGAGCTTTGGTCGACGGGGGTCACGAGCTTTGATCGGAGCTTTGGTCGGCAGCAGCGGCGGTCACGAGTGTTTGGTCGAAGGCAGCGGCGAGGCGAGCGTGATCGGCAGAGAGGTTGTTGCAGGGTCGGCGGGGTCGACGGGGTAGGGGTTCGGCGGGGTCGGCGGGGCATGGGGGTCGCGAGAGAGGGTTTGGGCGGTTTTTTTTTGGGGGGGGGGGGAAGGGATCGGTCGATCACAGGCGTCACAAGAGTGGGTTGGGTGGGTGGGGGGGGGGGGGGGGGGCCCGGTCACAAGCGTATTAAAGTGGACAACACGGGACTAGTAGTCCCGTGCAGTTCGCAAAACCGCTCCAACAGCAAAACCGACCCTTTTCATTTGAATATGTCCGGTTTTGCTCATTTTTTACACATGATCGTTTTTGCTAAATAAATTTAAGTAAAAAGTGTTTTTAAAAATTTGTCCTTATTAATATGCAACAAATATATTTTCCATGGATTTGCAGAAATTATGTATAATTGGCCTCCTGCCGCCGCCAGCGTCCCCTAAAAACAAAGCAACCTCAATTGAAAAACCAAAAAAAAAAAAAAAAAAAAAAAAAAAAAAAAAAAAAACAGCAAAGGCCCTTCGGAATAAGCGCATCTCTTTCAGTCCCAAAAGTCCAAACAAAAGAGAGGGGGCAGAGAAAAGAAAAAACTCTCCTCTCAATTCCATGGCCGACGACATCGCCGACGACTCCGCCGCCGTTCTCAGCGACGTCGACGACGAAGACGCCTCCCCGGTCCCCGTCACCATCTCCTCGTCCTCCTCGGATGAACAGCAACAACGAATACGCGACCTCCTCTCCCAGCTCGACGAAGAGCGCCGCGCTCGCCAAGAATCCGACGATGCCCTAAAACGAAGGGACGAGTCCATCAACCGCCTCCGCGCCTTCGCCCAGGACGTCATCAAGAAGCGCGACGACGCCGTACGAGACAAAGACCAGGCCAATTCCAAGCTCGCTGATTCAACCAACGAAAAAGACGAGATCTTGAAGCAGCTAGCGGATGCAATCAGGGATAAAGATGAGATCTTGAAGCAAAAGGATAGTCTGAAATCGGAGATGGAGATGGCTGCGCAGATGATGGCGACTGGGATCGACAAGATCTCTGGAAAAGTTAGTCCGTTCAAGAATTTCGCCGCCGGCGGGCTGCCTCGGTCGCAGAAGTATGCTACCGGGCTGCCGGCTGTTGCATATGGGGTGATCAAGAGGGCGAATGAGATCGTGGAGGAGCTCATGAAGCATATTGATGGAGCGACGAAATCTAGGGATCAGGCTAGGGAGCAGATCGAGCAGCGGAATTACGAGATTGCCATTGAGGTGTCGCAGCTGGAGGCCACTATTAGCGGGCTTAGGGGCGAGGTTTTGAAGAATGGGGCAGATATTGAGAGATTGGAGAAATTGGTCTCTGAGAGGGATGCAAAAATCTCTGACATGGAGAGGAAGGTGTCAGAGTTGAGGGAATTTGGGGAGGAGAAGGATGGCAAGTTGAGGAATTTGGAGGCAAAGGTGGATTCACAGAGGCTTGTCATTATTGATCAGTTGAGTAATGTCTCGAAGGTGTATGAACAAATTCACGAGATAGTTCGGATTGCTGATGGGGATGCGGTGGATCAGTTGTTGGATTCTTTGTTTGTTTGGGAGGAGGTGGATATGGATGAGAATTTGCAAACATTATTGAAGGGGACGATGTCGGTTTATGAGACTGCAAAGGTTGCTGTGGATAAACTGAGAGGCAGAATGGAGGAGAATAGAAGGGAAATTGATGGGTTGAAGGTAAAGGTTGATGGGTTGTTGGCGGAGAAGCAACACATTGGAACTTTGCTGAGAAGTGCATTGCAGTCGAAGACAAATGAGGTGTTACAAGTGGCAGAGGATGGGCTTAGGGAGGCTGGGATTGATTTGAGATTTAATGGACATGGCAAAAGTGGTGTGCCAGAGGGAGAGGATGAAGTTTATACCTTGGTAAGTATCGAAGTTGATGTTAAATTGCATATGGAATCTACAAAGTTCCATTCTTTGTCAAGAGACTAGAGGTTTGAGATATTTTAGATGTGTTCTTATGCAGGCTGGTGCTTTGGAGAATACAGTGAAAGCATCTCAGCTTGAGATTATTGAACTTAGGCACTTGGTTGAAGCACTCAGGTATCTGTCATATTTCTTGTTCTATGCCTAATTCAATTCCATCGCTCTTCTGAAATTCACAGCAAGACTGCCTAGCACTGTATAGGATTTCTCTGGTGCATTGCCAATTACAATTATGTGCAAAAGACCACTTACCTATTACCACTTACCTACTTCTTTCGAAAGCTGTATAATTTTAAAGTAAGAGCCTTGAAATAACTTTAATTTGTCTTCTTAAGAAACCTTTTTTTTCCTTCCTGAAAGTACATGGTTTCATTTCCTTTGGGGGGAAAAAGAAATACGATTTGGGAGTTTCTTTCACATGGTTCTATCACCTATGTGATACATCTTCAAGAATAACTTCAATACTGATTGCTTTAGTTTGAAGAGGTTCTGGCAGGAGGTTTATGAATTTACGAATGTTCCTATGATAAACAAAGATTCTTTGGCTTTTTTCTTAAAGAGTCTGCTCAGCCTACTTGGTTGAAATAGTTAGTAGGATATGTAGATGAGCTAATGTTTGCAATGATCTAGAATGGATACTTATTCATCCTCATAATCCGCAAAGTTACCACTGAGTTTTAATGATTGATGATTGACAGAAAGCTTGATAGGTTCTAGGCATGTATCTCTACCTCTTGAGAGACCTAGAATTCATTTTGTACAATCTGGTTGTTATTATGCTATATTAAACTTCATCTGAGGTGGTTGAGACTGGATAAGGAGAAAATTCTAAGGTCCTTTGCTATAGTTCTTCTGGTGTTTATACTTCTTCCAGTTCTTTAACACCATTAAAAAATGTTTGAATTGCTATTTGCCCTTTGAAAAAAGGTTAGCAGTTATTGTAGGCTAGTGTTCTGAAATCAATTACTTGTTAGTACAATCAGTAAATGGATCTCATTGATGTAAACTCATTAGTTTCTCTTCTTCATACACCTCCTTTGGTGACTCCTATCATCTTAGTCACTTCTACTGCCACCCTTACCTACAATCAGAATCACTACACCTCTTCCTTCAAGCCTGCACATTCAAACCAACCCCCAGGTGGCTCCCCCCTCCCTGGTGAACTGAACCTTCTCTATTTTCATTCATCTTTACCACTGTTTTAAAAAACCTCCGCCTAGTCCGCTTAGGCGTACGCCTAGGCCTAGGCGGTACCTAGGCCGCCTAACTAGCGCCTAGCGTCTAGGCGGTGTTTAGGCTGTCCACCTAGATTTTACTAGCGTTTAGGGAAGTATTGTCTGCTTACGTGGATTGCACCCTGTAGGCATTGGTTGTGATTTTATGTGTTGTAGCCTACACATCTTCCAAACTCCATTAACCTCCAAATATGAACATCTCCACTACCTCCTCCGACCTTCAGCAAAACATCATCGACCACCACTTAAATGAAGAAAGAAATCCGCCTAGACACTATTCCGACATCTAAGTTTTCTATAACATTGATATTCACTATCAATTATTATAATTAAAAATAAAAAAGAAAAAACATCTTAGGCTCTAGCCTTGTTAATTATTATTTTGGCTATTTAGTATCTAAGTATGCATGATTTATTGTGGAACTAAGATTACTATATTTTTTTGAAAATTTATATGAATTTAATACATATTTTTATCAATTATTATAATTAAATAATTTAAAAATAATTAAATACCTAGGCTGCCTAGGCATACGCCCAGGGGTCTAGGCGCTAAGCGCTCGCTCAAACGCGTAGTCTGCCTAGCGTCTTTTGTAACATTGCTAAGCTTCACCGATCTCTGTAACTACTAATAAGGTAAATAGTACTTTTTAAATATCTATTTAAGTTGGTTAACAACAGTAACTTAAACTTAAGTTTACTTAAGAAGTGTAAGTTAACAGTAAACTTAAGTTTAAGTTTAAGTTTAAGTTAAACTTAAGTTTAAGCTAACGGTAAACTTAAATTTAAGTTTAAGTTTAAGTTAATATTAAGTTTTTTGTTAATGGTAGACTTAAGTTTAAGTAAACAGTAAACTTAAGTTAACAATATTTTAGTTAACAGTAAACTTAAGTTTAAGTTTATTGTTAACTTAAACTTAACAGTAACTTATAAGTTAACAGTAATTTGAGTTGAGAATGAGGTTTTCACTGTTGAGATGAACTATAATTTGAGTTGAGAAGTATAAACATACAAAGAGCTATTGTAATTGGTAAACCAAGCAATTTAGTTAATAGTGTTAGTATCTTAGTATTTATGCATCTTTGATCGAGTATATATATATATATTTATCTTCAAGTATCACAATTAAAAAATAAAAAGAAAAAAAACACCCAGAAACAGCTTAGGCGCCCGCCTAGGCGACTAAGCACTGGGCGTCAAGTCCGACGCCTAGAAGCGCCCAGCGTTTAATGTAACATTAATCTTTACCACCACCTTCCATGTTATTGTGTTGCGACCCTTCCTCCGTTTATTCTGCACAAATGCCACTATCTGCTTTGTCTATGCATCTTTGCTACCTATTATGCTGATTACCCCTGCGTCATATTCCTCCTCTCATTAAGATGGTTCATTGTTGTTGTTGGTTCAATAATAAAATAATTAGTTAGACGGTGCTAAATTATAGTCAATAAATTTGTTGAGGTCAAATTACCTTTGAGCTCCCTGAATGGTAATTTTTATGATGAGATTGAGATAATTTGCAGGCTCATGAGTTTTGAAATAAGGGGAAGTTATGTAATTCTGCGTTAGAGCTTTTGGTTCATTGACATTGGGGAAGGTGAAAGATGTGGAGTGTTCTGGTGATCGACAACATATAGACAACTTAAATAACTCATAAGTACTCGTGCTAGTCCCATCCTTTTTATCTAAGGATATGTTTCTTCAAGATGAAACATTAAAAATCTGAATCATGCAACTAACTATGAACAGTTCCTTGATTTCGATCCACCTATGCTCCCTTGCAGGAATTTATGCTTTAGCCTTGTAGTAGGAATACTTGTGAGATGTAATATTGTTCACGTGTCCCAAGTTCAGAAGTACCCAACATCAGATCCTTCGTCAAGGATACTAGTACATTTTTGTTGTCGTGGAAGCAAATACAAGTATGCACACACACACAGACCCACACACACACCCACAGACGCATCCATCCACACACGCACATATTCGCGCATGGTGTGTCCTTAAATATATTTAATACATGTTGCCATGCAATGTGAGTGTATTGTGTATACACACTCAGACAGTGAAAATCAGTATGAAAGTTGCCTATTGGTAAGATACAATTGATTAATGCTTGAATCAGCATGATTTAGAGTTGACACCCTTCATGTAAAAATGAAGTGTAATAACATTGACTTGTGTCCTCGGAGTATGTGATGGTATCCTTAAACTGTAAAAGTATTCATAGCTTATTAATAAGTAAGCTGAAACCTGAACTTTTTGCAGCTAAAAGGGTGGCAGAGGTTGGATGTTATCTGCAGTTTTATAATCTACGTGGGCAGAAGAGGGAGGGTAGGGAGGGAGGAGGTTACAACTTATTTTACTACATCAATTAAAATGACATAAAGATATTGACAAAGTATTTGGTTAACCGAATCAACCTCTTAATTTCTGGCCTCTTTTTTGTTTTGGTGGGTGAGCGTTTATCTTAGTTAAGATACTTTTCATTGTGCTCACACTTTTCATTGTACTTACACTTTGTTAATGTCTTGGATCCTATATAAGTTGCATTTTCAAAAAATACCTGCTAGAATTGTTTTTTTCCCTTATCATTTTCAATGACCGATTCTTGTCTTATCTAATAGGTGGGACTTGATTATGGTTTATTTGTGTTTCCTGTATCAAATTATTTAATTGACCCCAGACCTTCAGCATTAAGATTGATAAAACTGGGGACAAAATAGCTATGGTTGTGTGTGCATGTGCATGGGTTTTTTTTGGTTGGGGGGGGGGGGCAGTTTATTCCCTGATCCCTAGGCTCTAAGACACAAAACTTCAATTTCCTATTCCTATCCTTCAGTGTTTTCAAAGGCGCGCGCCTCACTGCGCCTTACGATGCGGGGCGGTGGCGAAGCGCCCCACTTCTGATGCAACAGCGCCTTTTGCGCCTCACGTACATCCTTATTTTGTGTAGGGTGCATGTAGTACATATCATCATATAGTTTTGTTTGTTAACATTTCAATTGAGTTTTTATACTTGATATTCCATATCCCAAAAAGCAAAACAAATCCATTAGGCCTTTTTAGTAGCCTTCAATTGAGCACCATTACTAATCCTTTGCTTGAATATTAGTCTTGATGTCACATTTGATTTGAAAATTTATGAATTTTGCTACTATGTTGGGTGTTAGCATTAGAAATTAAGGTATTATATTGTAATTTTGTAGTAAGATATTATTTATCATGACATTTTTCATGTGAATTCTAAAAACATGTTCTTTCGCGCTTGATTATATATTTTGAAAATTTATGTGAGCTGTGTGCGCCTCGCATCACTCGGGCGCGCGCATCGCGTTGCGCCTTGCGCATGTGCGTGTAAAGATGCTTTGCGCCCCGCATTGCGCCTCGCGCATTGATAACATTGCTATCATTGACCATCATTTAATTTGGGAATCCCATCATTTGAAATTTTTATTAAAATGAAAGGAAGGAGAAAAATAAAGAAGAGGACGAAAGAAGATGATAAGAGATGTCAAGTGGCGTGATAAGTGATAGCCACAACAATGATGATGGAAAATGGCGACGATAATGTGGTTTCAGTGGTGACAACATGTGAATTGTGACTGCATGATGGTGTTGGCAATGGAGAGTGTGCAGTTAGGGCATATATAGTATGACTAGAATAGAGGCAGTGGCAGGAATGATGCACCAGAGATGACAGTGATGGCAAGAAGACAATAGTGATGGAGCGAGTGAGGGAGGTGGTTTTGAGTCGGCAGCAAAGCCAGCGGCAGACCCAACAACAATAATCATGGTTGATGTAGCAATGAACTTGATGACAATGGTGCAGCAACGCTAATGTTTATGGCCAAGGTGGCAGAAACAAGAATGGTGGAGTTGATGGTAGAGCACATGATAGCAGATGGTTGCCAGGACAGTTGTGGTGGTGATGGAAGCAGTAGAGAGCTATGAAAGGCTATCAATGGGGTGAAGGGAGCATCAGTGGGGGTAGCAATGACAACATATATATAGTCGATGAGGCTGGGGGCATGGATGGAATGAAGAAGAAGAGTGCAAAGATCGTGAATTTAAAGCTCTAGGGGGCAATTTTGGAAAAACTCAGTTTGTGGTTTTGCCATCACAAAATATAAGTCATAGTATTACTATAAATTTTAGTTTCACAGATATAGTATTTTAAATTGCTTCCGGAGTAATGGAAATTTGTAAAGTTTTGGAGTTTGAACACTGAAACTCCCTTGGACTAACACCCCTTTAAGGAAATAGAGAAAAGAGTAATTATTTCACTGAGTTTTTAACAACTTTTTCCGTCATCTTTAGTTTTCCTTTATGGAATTATTGTGCTCGTTTATCTTTTTTAGAGATGGATATATTTATGATCCTCAAATTGATGTATTCTAATATGTACTTTCTTTTAATGTATTCTAATATGTACTCTCTTGTACTCACACCCCATAAAAGAAATGGAGAAAAAAGTAATTATTCCACTGAGTTTTTAAACAACATTTTCCTTGGTCTTTAGTTTTTCGTTATGGAATTATTGTACTCGTTTATTGTTTTAGAGATGGATTTTATTATAATTATCCTCAAATTTATATGTATTCTAAATTTCTAATATCTACTTAAACACTACATAATACATGTACAATTGTCAAAATGGCGTGGGCCCCAAACAAACTCTCCCAAGTTTACTTTGGCGTAATGAGTCTACTTCTTTGTAACACGTAATGTTGAGTTCCAAATTCCCTATTTATGCCGCTAAAAAAAGCACACCATGGATCCGGTGATGGCGAAGCCACAAAGTTATTATTTTCATGACGAACCTTGAGGACAATGACTCTTCAAACTTTTTCCTTTTGGGTTACTTTAGTTAGGGCGAACATTTCAGTTGGTTGGTCTAGTTATCCGTAGAGATTTCAATCTTAGGGAGAAGCCATCAAATCATATAGGACGTAATTTCTTTATGTCATGTTGGAATTACTTCTTTGTAACATGTAATGTTGAGTTTCAAATTCCCTACTTATGCCGCTAAAAAAAGCACACCATGGATCCGGTGATGGCGAAGCTGCGAAGTTATTATTTTCATGACGAATCTTGAGGACATGCTCTTCAAACTTTTTCCTTTTGGGTTACTTTAGTTATGGTGAACATTTCAGCTGGTTGGTCTAGTTCTCCGTAGAGATTTCAATCTTAAGGAGAAGCAGCAACACCAAATCATATAGGACATAATTCCTTTATGTCATGTTGGAATTACCTCAAGTTTTCCGTTAATCTTTCTAGTTTCACATGATAACCAATTGTGGAAAGAAATTTAACTGAAATGCAATTGTGAGTTAGAAGTGAATGCGTTATAGAATTGACAATTGGATACAAGGATATTTTTAATCATTGCTTACTTTTCCTTTTCTTCCATCAGCGAATATCACAATATTTATGGTAGTTTCTTTTGGAAGATTATTCTCTATCAGGTTATTGAAAAGCCAATGAAAGGAATCAATAAAAACTTACTAAAATCTCCAAACTATGATCTAGCCTGAAAATTCTTTTAAAATTAGTTCTATTTTTCCTGTGAATATCACAATATTTAATTTCTTTTGGAAGATTATTCTCTATCAGGTTATTGATTGGCCGATGAAAGAATCAACAAAAACTTATTAAAATCTCCAAACTATGCATTTTCAGAAATATGGTCTAGCTTGAAAATTCTTTTAAAATTAGTTATATTTTTTCTGTGAATATCACAATATTTAGTTTCTTTTGGAAGATTATTCTCTATCAGATTATTGATTGACCGATGAAAGAATCAACAAAAACTTATTAAAATCTCCAAACTATGCATTTTCAGAAATATGATCTAGCCTGAAAATTCTTTTAAAATTAGTTCTATTTTTTTGGGTCCTATGCTCACTTCTTCTGCAAACAAGCCATAATTTTGCTCTGCAGAAACCTATGGTCACTTATATAGGGTTGATGTATCATTAATAGATGCAAAAAAAGTGGAAATATGTAGGTTTTACATGAATCAATAATGTCTTGCAGTAGCAATAGCCAGTAGATCTGCAATGAGCCTAAGTTAATTGATTAATTTTCTTTTCCTCCCCTCATTTTGCTGGAGTAAGGGCAGAGTCTAGTTTACTTAAAGCACATTTGGATGCTCAAGCAAAAGACATTGCCCAGCAAATGAATCTAATAAAGGAACTCGAAGAGAAGGAGCATTTGGCAAATGAAAATGTAAGTATATTTGTTGCATTTTTCTACAACTATAATTCACAAGGATAGGTTTGTTTCTACTGTTGAAAATTTAGTGCTTCTGAATTAGCCAACAGATTTTTAGTTTGGTGCATGTAATAAATATCAGGTACTTACAGCTCTTAATTTTATTTTAAAAGGTGGAAGGTCTCATGTTGGACATAGCAGCTGCAGAAGAAGAAATAGCAAGATGGAAAGCAGCTGCGGAGCAAGAAGCTGCAGCAGGCGGAGCTGTTGAACAAGAGTTTCTGTCACAGGTATGCTCATAAAGTTGACACATTGTCTATAAGGTTTGCATATGCATTACTGTGAGTAATACATGACTTATTATTGGTCCTTGTCACATTGAGGTTTATAATAGTAATAAATTCTTAAATGAGTTGATTCATCATCTTCTAACCTTGGAAAGTGGGAATATGCTCAGACCCCATATTTAATTTAATAGCTGCTTTAATTGAATTTAATTATACACAGTATAAGTCCTGTATAAGACAATATGTAGCCTTATACTCACAACTGCTTACAGTTCTTCCTGCGTGTATATATATATATATATATATATATATATATATATATATATATAGTACACAGGAAGGTACATAAGGAATGTATAGGTTAGGTCTTACATTTGGGACAGCAGTTTGTTTGAAGAATGTGAATAAGTTAACAAAGTGCTATCAGACCCTTTGGTGAAAAAGTAGTTACAATATTGAGAACTTCAGAGAAGCATTGTTTCTGATATATAAGATATTTGCAACAATATATATATAAATTATGAAGTACTGACCAAGGACAAGCTTATAAATATCTATGCAAGGATAAGGATCGTATTACTGGTGATACATATTTTACAACAGATATCTACACCAAACATATATTGAGCAAGTTGACTAAACAGAACCCAAAATTACTTAACATA
Source organism: Asparagus kiusianus (assembly GCA_022839385.1). NCBI lineage: Eukaryota > Viridiplantae > Streptophyta > Magnoliopsida > Asparagales > Asparagaceae > Asparagus > Asparagus kiusianus. The sequence continues at coordinate 243,613 of BQKN01000539.1, forward strand.
TTTACTGAAAAGAAAATGTTATTGATACATTAAATAGCCTATCTTTTGCCTATGTATGTCATATGGTCTCCTCACAAGCACACAAATATATATGTATATGTATGCACATATATATGTATATAGGAAAGCTGCTGTAAAGTTAAGTGAACTGAGGGCTCTGTCCACCTACTTTTTTCCCCATTGGTTTCACTTTGAGATGTGAGCTAATATATGATGGGTCTTTGATATATAATGCACAATCAACATGCATCTCAAAGAAAATCTAAGGGATAAAAAAGTTGGCCCTCAGTTCACTTAAGTTTAGAGGAGCTTTTTCCTAGTATCCATGCTTCTTACAATTAAATTCAGTCATAACTCATGCTTCTTACAGTTAATCACCCAAGCCAAATGGAATTCTACAAGAAAAACTAAATAAATTGAAAACATGAATAAATAACATTCAACCAATTTTTTTTGAGAACCAATCAGCACTAATGCTTCTACCAACTGAGAAGCAAGAACGTACATATTTATTGTAGAATTCAAAAGATAGATGAGAATTTAAAAAAACTTGTCTCCATGCAGGGCGAGAGAGAGAGAGAGAGGGGGAGAGAGAGAGAGAGAGAGAGAGATGTCACATGTACCCACACACCCACGCATGCACGCACCCACATGAGAGGGAGACCTCTGATTCAACTTGAACTTCACAGAGTCAGAGAGGTCAAACAAAAAAAAAAATCTGCTGGAGTGAGAACGAATAGGAAAGGGGAAAAAACATGAATTGCTGCAATGAAGACATTTGCTGCTTGGTATCGCCAAATATCCCCAATGAAGACGTTGCTGCTTGATTTCGCATACTTGCCGCAAGCTTCGACCATAGCTCACTGTCAGTTAGTGTTCCCTGACTCTATTAAGTATTAACAAGCAGTAAAGAGGTGCCACTGTTACTCCTTACCTTGGCAGCTGATCGAAGACGAGGGAGGGTTTAGGACTTGAGGGCTCCCTAATCTCTCAACAAGGAGCATGTACATGGTCTGGGTTTGGATGAGTGAAATTTGGGCCACAACCTGCTAAATCAAAGAAATAACACTATTTGACATGGGATGATGTTTTTTACCGGTTGAAACGTTGCCCTACATATATTTCTTGGACAACCCTAATAGAAGCTGAAAATTGCCATAGTCTTCAAGAAGCCTATGTTGTGACGGCAAGGCATGAAAACTAATGTAAAATGACTGCCCCTGCTCCCTTCAGTTCCATATTTGATGTGGGTGATTATATGGAAATTATGACCTAAAATTTTTAAACATGCTTGATAACCAAATCTCTGATCCACTTCGAACATTGTGATACTTGATCCTTAAATCTTTGAACGCATCATAATAAGGATATCAGCTCTGAATGGCATATCAACGTCAGCTCTGAATGGCATACCAGTTTCACATTCCCTGACTGTTATTCAAGAGTATTTGTGTCCTCATGCATTTTACTATGCATGAACCAAGTTGAAGTGTGGTTCATCTACGTATTCGCCATCATATATTTCAGTTTAGTAAAATTTCTTAGGCTGCTTGTTATTATTTTCGTCATTCTTGAATCTTGAAAATAATTCCACCTTCAAGCGAACTGCTGCCTAACAAGAATTGGAGCATACTGTGAGATTTACATGCTTTCATGATTCTTGTCATCATTGCGGAATTCAGATGATATATTTGAGCTAACAAATTTTTTCTGCAACTCCTATGCTATATTAAATTTTGTTTTCAACATATCAGCTGTCAGCTCTTCGTCAAGAATTAGATGAGACCAAGCAAGCCATGTCTATGTTAGAGAACAAGCTCAAATTCAAAGAGGAGATTGCAGCTGCAGCACTGGCTGCAAGAGATGCAGCAGAGAACTCACTGAAACTAGCAGATACAAGATCGGCAAGACTAAGAGAAAGGGTTGAGGAGCTGAGTCGCCAAATCGAAGAATCTGATAACAGGATTGGTCCAATGAACACTCAGAACAATCACAGATATGTATGCTGGCCATGGAAATGGCTTGGACTCAACTTTGTAAGACACCAGCCTGATGTATTGGAGAACACTAATGAGATGGAACTCTCTGAACCTCTTATTTAGGTTTTTATAGGATTTTATGCATTTTTTTATTGGAAGAGTAGATTAATTGTCAACCCTGTGTGGCCTTAAATGAAGGGTAATAATATGTTTATATTTTCTTATGGAAATGGAAGGGTTGAATTGTATCAATTATGTGCAGTCATATATTGCAGACGGAATGAAAGGCATCAAACAAGTCAGGCACCAGGTGCTGACGGTATAAATCATCATGGATTTAATTACTATTCTTTTTTATTCTCAATTTATTTAGCTTTACTTTGTACATAACTCTGATCCTGTTAATTATGTATGAAATCTTGCTCAAATTGTTTAGCTTAGAAAAACAATGCTGGCGTAATTTTACTTGTCATGTATAATATGCAGCTGCATTATTGCAAACACAACACGTTGGATTAATCGCTAACACTTAGGACAATGATCGAAAAACTAACAGACTGACTCATTTATGGTAAATAATTGGGGTTTTACATCAAAATCATATTTATTTTTATCCAAATTACTACTTAGTCACATTTAATGTTTTTTTAATGAGTATCATCTTTAACACATGCACCAGGTGCTGACGGTATAAATCATCATGGATTTAATTACTATTCTTTTTTATTCTCAATTTATTTAGCTTTACTTTGTACATAACTCTGATCCTGTTAATTATGTATGAAATCTTGCCCAAATTGTTTAGCTTAGAAAAACAATGCTGTCGTAATTTTACTTGTCATGTATAATATGCAGGTGCATTATTGCAAACACAACATGTTGGATTTAATCGCTAACCTAGCATGACTTAGGACAATGGATCGAAAAACTAACAGACTGACTCATTTATGGTAAATAATTGGGGTTTTACATCAAAATCATATTTACTTTTATCCAAATTACTACTTAGTCACATTTAATGTTTTTTAATGAGTACCATCTTTACTTACTAACACATGCATGAAATGTCACACATTTTTCTATTTTCAGCCTAAAAAGCACGTATTATATGCTCCAACTCCCTCATATGGGTCTCTCATGATCTCCCCTTAACCCATCTAATCAAAACCAGGTGAAATAAGGCCGCATGAATCTCATGTGCCCTCAATCTCAATTCCTCCAAAATTAAACTTTGCCCTAGCCCTAGATTTAGAGCTTTCTTTGTTCCTTCAGTTTTTGCTTAAAATTTTTTAACCCTTGTGTTTTTGTTTCAATTAACCAAGGTTGGTTATCAATGATTACTGAATATTCAAAAGCTTCTTCTTCATAATCTTATGGAAGATCCATGAGCGGTTTGTGCCAATGAAAATTGAGAGCTTCAATGCTAACTTCGAAGGATGAAGCTATTCGAGGGAGAAGATTTTTTAGTTGACATTTCTCGAGTCCTTCAATTTGAGATAAAATATGTGATTTCTTTACGAGGTATGATTGTGAGATTGTTGGGAGATCAAGGGAATTGATGAATATGCTAATGGCTGAGAAGAAGAAAATGAAGGGGGAGCTTCTAGAGATGAGCAAGAAGATGGAAGAGGAACTAAAGGAGCTTGCAAATGAAAATAATCAACTTAAATTTGAAAATCTTTCAATGAAGAAGGAGACGCAATAGATTAGTTGGAAGTTTCCAAACTGTTGTTTTGCATTTATTGTAATTGTCCTAATTGTGTTTCTTATGTTTGTGATAGGTGACAAATTGTAGAAAGTATCCTTTGGCAATTAGAGTGTAAAATTCCATTTTGTTTTATGATGAGATTTCAGCTGTTAGTGTCTATGCATTGTCATGGAAATGCAACTTTGAATCAATGAAAGATTGGAAATTACATTGAATTGATTGTCTACAATGTGGTGTTTGATGTTTTATGTCACTATAACATGTGTTTATACCATCATATTTCATGCCAGAGAAAAACATATATAGAGCATGCACCTGGTGGAAGATATGAGCACATAAACTCGTAGTTGATGGAAGATGAACGCGTAAACTTATAGATGATCATAAATGAACTCATAGATGATTAGAGATGTGTTCATATATTTTTTTCATAGATGAAAGCACCCTAGAGGGGGGGGGGGGGGTGAATAGGGTTAATGCTAATCTAATCCGATATTAATGCCAATTAAAAACTTATTAACAAATTATCCCAGCAAATAAGATATACAATAAATTATTTGTGCAAGCATATGTAAACTAAGGGTACATAAACATGAGCAATGACAATATAGAATGAATGAACAATGAGCATAAATAAATACGCCAATGCAAACTCAAACACAAGAAAATAATCACGGAGTTCGGTCCTTCCGACCTACGTCTCCGCTCCCCACTCCCAGGAGAATCCACTACACAACCGGGTTTTCGATGCTCACCCAAAAAATGTTTACACCACACAATATCGATTTTTAACGCTTACCGATCAACGTTCGCAATAATTCACAATGGAATTACATAAATACCACGTCAAGTGTTGGCCTCTCACGTGTCTCCATTAAGTGCTCGGAATTACTACCTCTCACTAGGCTTTACTACCGACGCCACTCCTCTTAGGACCGACCACGTCTCTCACCTCTACACTCCTCTTGGTGTACTTGTGCAATACAAAGTGAACCTCACAAATTAACACTCAACAATAAATGATTGTTCTCTAAACAAGGTGAGAACTCAATTAAGCCCAACTCAATGTTACAGTCTCTCACAACCCTAAATATACTATGTATGAAATACTAAAAGCTTAAGTGGGTGTGTGTAACAAAGAGAATAAAAATCAAAACTAAACTCAATATAAAAATCTAGCTTATGGAAATTATAAAGCCGCTATGGTGAAATCGGTAGACACGCTGCTCTTAGGAAGCAGTGCTAGAGCATATCAAACATATAAATTGCCAGAGATTGAGTTTAGAAAACTTTTCCAATAAAGACAAGATAGAGAGAGAGATGAAATGAAAGCCCAAACACAAATTGATGATCTCCTCTTGCTCTTGTGAAAACCACTTCACATAAACTTTTATAAAACACACTTAAAACAAACTTAAACATCCTTAAACTTTGTTTTAAAGATTTTTTAATTACCCTCAGAAGTTAGGGGATATGTGTTGACCTTCTTGTTTTGATGATAATTTACAAACAATTTATATATAATATTATTTGTCTAGTGTTTGTGTTTTATATTTATTTTAGGCAAACAATATATTAGAGGATGGATGGAATCGAGCCTCAACGATCATATCCAATGGAGGTTGGAGGAATAGTGGTTGAAGCCTATGCAATTCAAGTTAAATATTCAAGTTCAAGCTTCATCCGTAAGTTTACCAAGAAAAGCATATTGAAGATCAAGATCAAGCTTGGGTAATTTAGTTTAGGAGTTTATATTATGTGTGTTAGATACTCTAAGCTCTATATCACACATACACACAATTTTTGATTTTGAGTAATTTTGATAAAATATTTAGTTATTAGTTTTTGGACTTAACAACCATTATATACATTTTTATTAAGTCTATAAAATTATTTTATAAGGTTTTAAAACATTGTTAAGCTCAATAGTCAAAAATCAAGAAGTTTATGTACACATGTATTTACAAGTTTTGCAAAATACATGAGTTTTCATAAATGGGAAATTCAATTTGAGAAATTCTTTTTCTAACATGTTCAATTTCATGTTTATAAATGTTTCCCAAAGATTTATCAATTTTTGAATTAATTTGTCATGTTTAATTGAATTTACAAAATCAAGTTTTAAATAAGTTCATGTTCGTGCACATGTTCGTGCATGTTTTTGCAAAACAGATGAGTTTTTACAATTGGGAAATGCAATTTAAAAAATTTCTTCATTTACATGTTTATTTTCATATATACAAATATTTCCCTAAGTTTTGCTAATTGTGGAGTTGTTTTGTTTTTTTAATTGAATTTATAAAAAACGAGTTTTCAGCAGTTTTTCAAAAACTGTATATCTGTGTTCAAATAATTATTTCTCACAAATGGAAAGTTATATTTTAGAAATTCTTTCTTTAACATGTTAATATATATGTTTGTAAACCTTCCTCAAAATTTCATGATTTTTGGAGTTGATTTAATATTTTTAATTTATTTTACAAATCCAGATACGCAGATTCCCAGATTTCAAAAATTGTCAGTTTTCACGATCGACCGCTACAGTCGACCGTGCTACAGTACGGTCGACCGTCTGTAGTTCAGAGAGTAGTTTTGTAGTTTTACTTCTCGTGGTCGACCATCATGGTTGATCGCTAATATTACCGTTGCACAGTAACAATAAGTTACTGAATTTTGTCTTTTAGTAGTTTTTTGGGGTTTTTGGGGTTGTTTTCTTCTACCCTATATATACTCCATTGCAGTTATCATTTCATACACCATGAGAGTGTTTTAAACAAGTTTAAGAAAGTTTTAACAAGGGTTTAAGTTTTGGTTTAAGTTTGTTTAAAAATTTTTAAGCAATTAAGAGTTTGATTTTGTGAAATCAATTTCACAAGAGCTTGAGGAGATCATCTATTGGTGTTTGAGCATCCAACTATTCTCCCTCTATCTCTTGATCCATTGAGAAGTTTTCTAAACTCTATTTCTAGCTTTTTTTATATATTTTTTATCATTGTTATTAAGCTAGAATTATATTGAGTTTAGTTTTGATTTATATCTCTTTGTTCACACACAACCTATTGAGCTTATTGTATTTACATTCATAGTATAATTTGGGTTGTGGAATTGTGACATTGAGTGTGAGCCTACATTGAGTTCTCATATATTGTAGAAAACAAATTTGTTGTATTGTGAGCCTATTTGTGAATATCATTTTGTAATACACTTGTACACCGAGAGGAGTATGTGGTGAGAGACGGCGTCGTCCTAAGAGGAGTGTGGTAGGTAACAATACCTAGAGAGAGGTTGTAATTCCTAACACTTGAGGGAGACACGGGTTAGAGACCAACACTTGAGAGGGTGTAAAGTGTGATTGCAAGAGTGTGAGATTGTAAAGTTTTCAGTGAACTAGAAAACCGAGTGTGAGGTGTAAACGTTATTCGGGTGAGCGTAGAAAACCCGGTTGTGATAGTGGAGATCTCCTCGAGGTGAGGAACGGAGATATAGGTCAAGTGGTTAGATCGAACTCCGTGATCATATCGTTTTGTTTGTGATTGCATTGGCGTACTTATTCTTGTATTCATATCTTATATCGCCTTTGTGTATTGTTTTTCATATTGCCCTATCACATTTGTAGATTGTTTATTTTACTATTGGATTAGTTTATATATCCTTGCATATAATTCACCATATATCTCTTTGTTAGGATATATCCCTTTGTTCATATTGCTTATTCTTGCTCATAACATATTATATATCTATCTTGCAAGAATAATATTTGAATTAGTTTTAATTGACATAAAATCGGATTAGATTAGCATAAGACCCTAATTACCCCCCTCTAGGGTCTAATAGTATGGAGTATATATAGGATCATAAAAAAGCCTCAAAACTAAGAAAAAACCAAGGGAAAAGACAAAAAATCGGAAACCTGAAAATCTGGAAAAACTAGCCGTTGGAAGGCCGTTGGTCGACTTATGAACAATATCAGTCAACTGATGAGCTGAGCTGACCGTTATAGGCAGCTAACAGCTCATCGATCGACTAATGACCTCACCAGTCGACTGATAGTTTACCAGTCGCAAAAATAGAAACTTTTGTACTTTCCAGACGAGTTCATCAGTCGACTGATAAAATCCATCAGTCGACTAATAACAGTTTATCAGCTTGAAATGAATAGTGAAAAGGAATTTCAAGGACCTTTAAAAAATAGCAATAAATTCCAAAAAATATAAAATTTTGCAAAAAGTTTATAAACATGAAAATAAACATGTTACAAAAAGAATTTTTGGAATTGCACTTACCAAAAGTGAAAACTCATTATTTTACAAAATAGTCCAAAAACATGAAAACTAAACATACATGTTTTTGACAAAATCTTTTAAACAAACTTTTGAAACTTTGTAAAGTGATTCTATAGACTTGATAAAAGATATAAACTATAGTTGTTAAGTATATAAACCAGAAACACAATATTTTTTAAAATACAATAGAATATGAAATAAATAAAAGTGTATATGAATATAACTATTGTTTCATATCTATAATGCAAAAAAAAAACTTATCCACATAAAAACAAATATGTATGTATATGTATATATATCTATTTGCTTGTAAAAACTTTATTTGTGGATAAACCAATAAATTGTGTGTGTATATAATATTGAGCTTGAAGTATTAAACACACATAATATAACACATAAACTAATTTACCCAAGCAATCTTGATCTTTAATTGAGCTCTTCTTGGTAAACTTTGAGGATGAAGCTTGATCTTAGATCTTGACTTGAAATGTATTGCTTCACTCCACTATTCCTTCTATTCTCCAATGGATATGATCGTGAATGCTCGATTCCATCCAACCTCCAACTTATTAACCTGGATAAAACACAAACAAATACAATAACACTAGAAACAAAATTAGTCATAAATTATTTGTTAAATCATCATCAAAACAAAAAAAATCCAACAATCTCCCCCTTTTTGACGATAACAAACAATTTATCAATATAGTATAAGACTAACGAAACTCATAATAAAAATACTATATACTCACATTTTCTCCCCCTTTGGCAACGTAATAAATGGGGACATAAAAGAATGAAGAGAGCGAAAGCTCCTCCCCTACATATAAGCATGGTGAGTATAAAAACAAATAATAAGGAATAACTCCCCCTATCAAAAAGCCTTAATGAATATATGCAATGATGACCAAGGTAAACATATATGAGCAAGCATAGATAAAAAATATGCTAATCATAACTCACATACAACAAGATCATGAGAACACATATAGATATATCAATATGAAAAGGTGTGTTTAATACACAAACATAAAAATACTATATAAATAGATTTATGAAAACAAAAGAATGAAGAACATGAGAATCATAAAAAAATATTTCCAAATAAAAAGAATCATGAGAACCATGATAATCATGTCACTCATGAGAATCCAAATGAAAAACAAATCACTCATATGAAATCATAAATTAAATAAAATCCCATAAAAACAAATCAATATCAATTTTCGAATAAAAAGGCAAGAGAGGCAATCATATCAAGCTCTTAAGCTTGTTCCAACCCATATAAACATGTAGCACCCGATAAACATAATTTGGATATAGATAACCAATAAATCCGC
>BQKN01000539.1:253322-271861 GCA_022839385.1 Asparagus kiusianus
TTTGCAAATGTGAAACTCTTTTTAAATCAAAACAAAATTTGACAAAATGACCAAATCTACCATAAAAATCATATTTGTACACATAGGCATGTTTATGATGAGCAATTGATGCATGTGCATGTGTATGTGATGAAGAAGAAGCCTTATGAAATGCACATGGAGCAATTGTCTTAGTGAATTTTTGTGCATCATAGCAAAATTTAGTAATGTGGCCTTTACGATCACAAATTGAGCATTCGTAAACTTTGCTATACAAGTGTGCATAGTGGGTAGGTGATTTAGAAGTTGTAGCACTAGGTTTAGCATAATTGTTCATAAATTTCTTATGATTATCAATGCATGTATTAAGAGTTGAATCTAAATATGAAATACGATTTTTAATAATATTCAACTCATCATTAGGCACAACATCATTGATAATAGAAGTAGAGCAAACATACTTATTCATAAAAGTATTCAAATTATTTTTGCTAGCCTCTACTTCTAACATGACATTATCTTTCTCATGAGTCAAGCTAGTAATAGATGAGGTCAATTTTTCATTTTCTAAATTTAACATATCATTGTTTTCTTTAAGCATAATATTTTCTTTTGTAATGATATCAAATTTAGACACTAGCTTCTCATGATCGGATTTTAAGCTAACATGCTTGCTTTTTAAATCTATAAAATTATTATGTAACTTAGCGTAGGCATGCATTAATCTATCATATGCACAAGTAAGTTCATTAATGGATAATTCACTATCCGATTCCGAATCGCTTACCACACTAGGGCTATCGCCTAGTGGCCGTGTGCATAATGATGATGCTCCAATAGAACTTGAAGAGGAAGCCGCCAAAGCTCGTTGGATCTCCTCCAAGTCCCCTTGATGCTCTTCTAAGAATTTTCATAATGTATGAGCGCTATCAAAAGAATCAAGCTTGTTAGACATAGATGAATCAAATGCATGTAGTAAAAATTTTAACATAAGCTTGCTCATAGTAAACATCTTCTTATCATTTTTACTCCACTTGGATTTCTCCAAAGTGGGCACAACATAAGCATGATCAATAACTTTCCACAAATCAATACTTTTAGATCTAACAAATAGCTTAAATCTAAAACACCATTGAGTATAGGGGAAAACATTGAATTTAGGAGCAACACTAGAATTATAGCCTAAACAAGATGCACCATTCATATCCATGATATATGTATATGTGCAAGCATGATACAAATAATCTAAAACTAGATTAGCACGAATATGAGAATAAGGAACTTTGACTCTAGGCGATTAAGCCTCTAATCAACAGTACCAAGCTCTGATACCAATTGAAAGCACCCTAGAGGGTGGGGGGGGGTGAATAGGGTTAATGCTAATCTAATCCGATATTAATATCAATTAAAAATTTATTAACAAATTATCCTAGCAAATAAGATATACAATAAATTATTTGTGCAAGGATATGTAAACTAAGGGCACATAAACATGAGCAATGGCAAGATAGAATGAATGAACAATGAGCACAAATAAATACGCCAATGCAAACTCAAACATAAGAAAATGATCACGGAGTTCGGTCCTTCTGACCTACGTCTCTGTAGGCGTTAAAAATTACCCATAGGTCCTCAAACACAGTTCAAGACAAGGAGAAGACGATAAACGTTATTATCCAAGTCGAGGGAATTTATCCAACATCAGTAAGTGTATGAAATGGATCAATAGAATGCACAAGTCAACGAAGCGATGAAGTGTATGCAAAACAAGGGAACTGGAAGAATCACGAATCGCCAAAATATCAAAAAAGTGAACGAAATACCACTCGGAGGCCTGTGTAGACGCGAGTCACCAATTGGTGGCTCGCACCTATGCGAGCCACTAAATGGTGGCTCGCACCCATGCGAGCCACCAAATGGTGACTCGCACAGTCTCGAGCCACCAAATGGTGACTCGCACAGTCCCGAGCCACCAGGATTCTTATTGAGTACAAAACCTCCCCAAACACGGATTTCGATGATTTTTAAGGATTCTTTCGTCCCAGAACCTCCCTAATTATTTTAAGGTTATCCCTAGACGCGTTTAAGTGGTTATTAACTGCAGATAATGTTTAAACACCAATTCTTATTCAAAAGGGCATCTCCAAAGGCTTATAAATAGAAGCCTAGGGTCTTCTTTCAAGAGGATCTGAGATTGAGAAGGCGAGGTGCTGTCAAATTGTCCAGCTAACCACGAATTTTAGAGGAGAATCATCATATCTTGGCGAACACTTTCATAAAGAAAGCCCTTCGAAAGGTTTGTGATTCTTTCCCCTTCTTTCCTCTGGATTAAACTTAGTTTTAATCTTGAGAAGAGCCACAATCTCGTTTGGTCGTGATTGTCGCTTCCGCAATTATTTCCTTCGTGAAACAAGAGCGTAATTATATTGTCTATCGGGTTTGATCTGTGGCGGTCCACGGACTAACGCGTCCCCGGCACAGGCAAAGATCCCACGCAAAGCAGCGGGAGATAAACTACTACTGCGTTTTGTTTGATAAAGTTGTAATCTTTATTTTTTCGTTGTAAGAAGATCTTATAAAAAGATCAACTTTTCTTTTAGTTTAAACTTGTAATCGATAAACAGTGTAACAGGTTTGAAAACAATGGAAAAGATAACTTTTGACACAAACAAACTGGCGACCACAGTGGGAGCCAACAGTTTCGTTGCCGAAGCTATCGTGTCGCAACCACGGATCTGGATCTCGGTTGACAAAGAGGTCGAGTACGAATTCGACCAACTAAAGTTTGAGGAGTATCTGTCGTTGTCCTTCTCTAGATCCTCTACCCCTCGCAAGCGCATGAAGATCAAGGCCCGCGTTGCCGTTGTAATCTCACCTTGCAACGCCCCTCCGGCCTCCAACGAAGCCGGATCTACAGATCTGGACTCCTCCTCAATCAAGGAGATAACCGCTATAGCCGCGCTAACTTTATCGAAGAGGGCACGCCAAAGGCAGCACCAACGACTTGCGCGCCGATTTGCTAAGGCTTTGGAGCCTATTGACGGGATTGGCTATGAGACAGATCTGAAATGCAGAAGGCTCCAAGTGCCTCAGGAGCAAATAAATGGCCTCTCCTCTAAACCAACAGCGAATGAGTTGATCCAAGTCAAATGGACCCGCTCAACCCTCGAGGAGCGCATTCAGAAGCATCGTGTCTTGATTGCGCACGCACGAATTCTCGTGCGAGAAGCGCAGAAGCTGAAACGAAAAGAGGTGATTAAGAAACCACCAAAACCACACCAAGTCTGGAAACCAAAGTCCGAAACAGCGTCCACAAAAAGTCAAACAGCGTCCGGAACTGCCGAAATACGCGAACCACCGTCTGGTGGCTCAGCCAAAACCGAGCCACCAAATGGTGGCTCGGCCAAGGCCGAGCTACCAAACGGTGGCTCGGCCCAAACCGAGCCACCAAACGGTGGCTCGGCCCAAGCTGAGCCACCAATTAGTGGTTTGCATTGGTTCGGGCCCGGTTCGGTTCGGTTCGGGCCCAGTTCGGTTCGGTTCGCACCCGGTTCACCTCTCGCGGTCCCGTTTAAGCCTCCGGTAGCCCGTATTTCTATCCCGATGAATAACACACCTCCGGCAAGGCCCCGCGGTAGCATGGACTTGTCCCATTCCAAGATGAGGATGACGGATCGCTTGGGTCCCGTGCACAAGGATCGAGGCAAAGTTCCGATCAAAGAACGCTTGGGTCCGGTGACTGAGCCCCGAGCAACCACTCGAGCTGGGGGTCGCACACACCCTCGCAACAAGTCTAAACCCGCCTATGATGGAAAAACCCCTGCACTTGACCGCCTCGGATGACGAACTGAAGTCCAAGAGCCCATCAAGAGTTCGCGCTCCCAAAAGCGTAGCTCCAAATACGTGACTCTTAAGAACACCAATAAGGTGGCAAATCTCCGGAAGAAAACGTGTTGGTCAGACGATAACATTATACCTAAAAAGTTGTGCCAACACGCGATAGGTTGCTCCGGTCATATGACCGACGAGTTGTACTATCAGGCTGGGGGTGCGAATAGAACTCGAAAGAGAAATACCCGGGAAATGGATTCTCTTTGTCCATGTACCAAACTTATCAAGGTGGTATTATCAGAGTGTAACTGCTCCAAGACCGCCTCGCAGAGGATTTCGGTATTTGAAAGACTTTCTACAGAAACGCTAAGACACAAGTCAAAATGTTTTCGTAAAATAAAGTCGGCCATTCAAGAACGTGAATTCTCAAAAGTCACGATTAATATGACAGACAAAGGAAAATCCACACGACGCTTCAGTCCCAAACCTTTTCCACAAATATCTCAACGATTGACTCGGTTACAAACCGGGGCTATCAGGCCTAGAGATTATAGGAGAATTCAGAGGGGATAGTCCTCAGATGACAAAACGTCAGATGCTAACTCTGCGATCGCTTCAGATGCCACTGTGTCTAGTACAGGACAGACTCGAGAGTCATTCATGATCACTACTGAACAGATGGCTCAACTTCTTCAAGAAGCTTTGGCAAAGCAGAAAGAGGACTTTAAAATCGAGATGGATATGGCCGTGCAACGGGTTAAAGATTTACATGCCAAACAACTCCAATAGTTGTCAAATCAACACGGTGAATCTAGTCGTCGAACTACTAATCAAATAGATAGCGACTCAGAAGTGGAGGAAAATATCAATATCAAGGTTCCACCGGAGAATAAAAATACCAAAGGTATCCTTAACGCTGGGGGTGGTACCAATATCCCTCTCCAAAATTGCCAGAAGAAAGATCCAGGCGAAGACCTTAAGATGAAAGACCTCGAGAGCAAAATCAACGCTCTAATGTCTGCTCGAGAGGTGAAAAGGACCGGCATTCCATGCCCCTACCCAAGAGAGTGAGATTCAATAACATACCCGACGAAGTTCAACCTGATTAATTTCACGCCGTTTGACGGGAAGGGTTCACCCACACAACATCTGATCTACTTCAAGTCCCACTTGGGTATGATCTCCGGCAATGAAGGCTTGATGGTTCGGTCATTCGTTGGCACCCTTCATGGGCTCGCCTTCGATTGGTACCGCCGTCTTAAACCGGGGAGTATCAATAGCTGGGATGACATGGAGAGCTCATTTCTCAACAACTTCTTCGACGACGACACCGAGATATCGGTCGGAACACTCTTTAAAGAGAAACAGAAAGACGGAGAGCTCGTTGAGAACTTTGTTAAGCGCTTCCGGAATAAGGCAATAAACTGTCGAGATCCGGTCACGGAGGAATTCATCCTCCAAACATTCCACAACAATCTTTCCTTAGAAGTGTTAGAAGTTATGGGAGTCGCACCGTCCAAGACATGGAAAGAGTTAAAGATGCGCGGAGAGCAGGCCGAACGCTTCCTCCGAAGGAAGAAGGCCGAGAGGAGCCAACCGACGACTAATCCTCCGAACTCAAACTTCGCCTCCCGTGGTAAAGGGAAGGCCCCTGCAGCTACGGTTGATGCTAATCAGATGTCACAACAGTAACCCTGAAGACAGCAGAAGGCTTCGGGTTCAAGACTCCAAAAAGAGTATTCCTTCAAGGATGAAGACGTTCCAGCCATCTTCGAATCCCTCCTTGAAAACAACAAGATCAAGCTACCACCTGTCGTAAATCAGGAGGAAGCTGACAAGACTGCGGATCCGAAATACTGTGCGTACCACAGGAAGATCCTTCATCCTACCAAGGATTGCTTCGCTCTCAAAAATAGCATCCAAACCTTGGTTGAAGCCGGCGTCATAACGCTGGGATAAGCCAAATAAGAACGCCACACTCCGAAGAGTATACGAGTATAAACTGCTCCTCGATACTCCAACAGGTATATGAGTCTAAACTATTTCCTTTCTTTCACGGGAAGTTCCTGGAGAGTGCCATGTGTTGTATTCTTAAGGATAACCCAATCATGCAGCTGATACAATGATAAACCCAGTTTAACAAGAAAGCTGGGGGTGGATGATTCATGTAACGGGAAGTTTCCATAAGAATGCTACATATAGCTTTCTTAGGGATAACCCGAACATTACAAAAAAGGTGATAAACACTAAACCCCCACTGTGATTTCCAAACACTCTTTTGCTGAGACGAGATTCGATCACCTCGTTGGATCAATCTTCCCTCACAAAATTCCCATTGGTGTTTGACGACTCACAGTCTTCCACCACAAAATCCCCCACCGATCAGACTAATTGACGGTGGGACCACCAAAATTTCTTTCAGTTAATTCCATTCAAACTTTCAATATACCTGTGCACTCAACATCCTCATTGTTAGAGTCCGAACATGGTACTCGGAATTTTGATGTCTTAATCCTTGATGAGTTGTCAAACCCCTTCGTGTTAAGATCTTACCACTTGACACCAAGAATTCCCATTGAGTAATTAGTACAAGTCAACGCTCCCACTATCATTTGTACTCCCACTCCCACTGTCTGCCCGGTCAAACCTTCTTACAGTTAGGACCACAACCAAAATCCCCTCTCGATTCCTCCAATGAACGAGAGGTCCACTTTCTAACCAAGTGATCAAACCTTCCTACAGTTAGGATCACCTTTAATTCCCTCTCGATTCCTTCAATGAATAAAAGTCCACAAATCGAACGATCAAACCTTCCTACAGTTAGGATCGTCTTAAACCTCCCACTTGGTCAAACCTTCCTACAGTTAGGACCAAAGCCAAAATCCCCTTTCGATTCCTCCAATGAACGAGAGGTCCACTTTCAAATCGAATGATCAAACCTTCCTACAGTTAGGGTCAAAACTACAATTCACTCTCGATAAACGAGAAATTCACCTTTAGTTCAGTAATCAAACCTTCCGACAGTTAGGATTATCCGAATTTTTCGATTCTAGAAGTGGAGATCCCATTCCTAGTTTCACCTTTCCGGATTCTGGGGGTGGAGGTCCTACCTCGAGTCTCCTTTCCAACTAGAGATAGAATATAAAATTCTTCCTCTTCAGTGTTGGGAGATAGAATATAAAATTCTTCCTCTCCCATTTCGGGTTCGTCTTTGCCCCAAAAGAAGACACCATCCTTCAACTCTAAGCCGGTTTAGTCTTTCACCGATTGAAAAAAACACCAGAATCCAGTCTGGGGCATTTTATCCCGAAGCCTAAGTAGGGATGAGTCAACGCCTAACACGCGTTGCCGGTTAGTTCTTAACCGTAAAAAGAACAAAAACCCACATATTCGACGTTGTGATAGGTTGTTATTCATAACGCCAAAATCCATGCTTCACACGCATGAGGAATTTTATCCCGAATCCTAAGCAGGGATAAGTCGGCGCCTAATACGCGCTGTCGGTTTAGTCTTTCACCGATTGAAAAAGATACCAGAAACTAATTCTGGGGAATTTTATCCCGAAGCCTAAGCAGGGATAAGTCGGTGCCTAATACGCGCTGCCGGTTCGTCCTTTACCGTAAGAAAATGACTAAGTCTACGTATTCAAATTCGTAGCATTAAGTCTAAAGGGGTTCATCCCTTTAGCACAACGTTACTTATGAAACGGACCCAAATAATTCACAGGCTAGCCCGATTCAAACGGTAATCGGTAAAGGCACGTCAAATCCGTTGAAGGCTGAGGGTTTGCCAAAAACCTTAAAGTCTACGCCTAATACGCGTCGCCGTTTAGTCTTTTCACGTGAGAAAGACGAAGTCTACGTATTCAATATCATAGCACTAAAAGAGTTAACTCTTTTAGCATAGCGTTACATGCGGGACGGACTTAAATAATCTGCATGCTAGCCCGACTCAAACGGTAGTCAGTAAAGGCTAATCAAACCCGTTGATGGCTGAGGGTTTGCCAAAAATCCTATATATGCGTAAGTCACTGACGCATCAACTTTATTAGTTGGTCTCGTGACTTAGACATCCAACAAATTTGGGATAAGATCCACACGTGCAGATGAATCAGCTTTAATAGTTGGTCCTGCAGCCCAACATTTGGGACCGCCACGATCCAACGCCTTAAGAGCTTAAACTGTGGAAACTCCTTAGAGTATACGAGTATAAACTGGTCCTCTCCGCTTCAACGCATAACTTTTGGTCAATGCCTATCAAGACGTCGTCAAATATGAATTCCCAACAAAGATAGTCAGCTCAACGACACCATTTAATATATAAGTTTCAATTCAAGACTTCGACAGCGGTCAGACGATAAACGCAGTACCGTAAAAACTTCATCTGTTCAACAGAACGCTAAATAAATTGAAGAATGAAGGAGTCAAGAGATGAAGCCCATTACAGGTCCTTTTGCACTGATTGAATGTTGGGCCTATCACATCCAAAGTATTTCAGGCTCTTCTATAAAAGAAATAAGACTGAAATACTTTGAAGGGGGTATCAGTCTGTCCCGTGCTGGACACAGTTCAAGACAAGGAGAAGACGATAAATGTTATTATCCGGACACAGTTCAAGACTGGTATCTGTAGGAGTCGAAAAATGCCTATAGGTATCCATACATAGCTCGAGACGGAGAGAAGATGACGAACGTCGTTATCCGAATTATCTGACGCCGACCAACGCATGAAACAAAACGACCAACGCTAGGTGGCCCGCGTGCTCACCGGCCACCACCAAGTGGCCAACACGTTCACCATTCACCTCCAACTTAACGAAATTTATGATGCGAGTCGGTGAAGCGTACGAGTCAACGTAACACACGAAATGGCAAAAGACAACGCAGCTAGGAGTTGTGTTTCACCCAAAAGGGAGAAACACCATGTGTGACTCACACATATCATGTGTGGCTCGGCTATTGAAAGTTGTAGGTCTCTTCTCCAGCTTTCCAACGCATCTTGAATCACCTCATTTCGAGATCGGACAAGAGAGTTAGAGCCAAAATACCCGAGGTAGTACGAACTGGCTCACATGGCTGCGAGTCACCAAATGGTGGCTCGCACAAAGAAGTGATATTTCGACCATATTGTGATTTGATTCTGAAGAAACTCAAAACACAAAGGTTGTAGGTTTTTTCACCAGCTTTCCAACGCATCTTGAATCACCTCATTCCGATATCGAACAAGAAATTTAGAGCTAAAATACCCAAGATAGTACGAACTGGCTCGCAAGGCTGCGAGTCACCAAATGGTGACTCGCAACCATGCGAGTCACCAAATGGTGGCTCGCACAAATAAGTGATATTTTAGCCATGTTATGATTTGATTCTGAAGAAACTTAAAACACAAAAGTTGTAGGTCTTTTCGTCAGCTTTTCAACGCATCTTGAATCACCTCATTCCAAGATCGGACGAGAGAGTTAGAGCCAAAATACCCAAGGTAGTACGAACTGACTCGCAAGGCTACGAGTCACCAAATGGTGGCTCGCACGCATGCGAGCCACCACGACTCTTTTGGCCTCCCAAAACCTCCCAAACACGGATTTTGATGTTTTTAAGGATTCTTTCGTCCCAAGACCTCCCCAACTGTTTTGAGGTTATCCCTAAACGCGTTTAAGCGGTTATTAACTGCAGATGACATTTAAACATCAGTTCTTATCCAAAAACACATCTCCAAAAGCCTATAAATAGAAACCTATGGTCTTCTTTCAAGAGGAGCGGAGATTGAGAAGGCGAGGTGCTGTCAAATTGTCCAGCTAACCACGAATTTTAGAGGAGAATCATCAGATCTTGGCGAACACTTTCATAAAGAAAGCCATTCGAAAGGTTTGTGATTCTTTCCCCTTCTTTCCTCTGGATTAAACTTGGTTCGCTTCCGTAATTGTTTCCTTCGTGAAACAAGAGCGTAATTATATTGTCTATCGGGTTTGATCTGTGGCGGTCCACGGACTAACGCGTCCCCGGCACAGGCAAAGATCCCACGCAAAGCAGCGGGAGATAAACTACTGCTACGTTTTGTTTGATAAAGTTATAATCTTTATTTTTCGTTGTAAGAAGATCTTATAAAAAGATCAATTTTTCTTTCAGTTTGAACTTGTAATCGATAAACGGTGTAACATGTTTAAAAACAATAGAAAAGACAACTTTTGACCCAAACAGTCTCCGCTTACCACTCCCGGGGAGAATCCACTACACAATCGGGTTTTCGACGACACTCGAAAAACGTTTACACCACACAATATCGATTTTCAACACTCACCGATCAACGTTCACAATAACTCATAATGCAACTATACAAAAACCACATTAAGTGTTGGCCTCTCACGTGTCTCTCTCAAGTGCTCGGAATTACTACCTCTCACTAGGCTTTACTACTGACGCCACTCCTCATGGGACCGACCACGTCTCTCACTCTACACTCTCTTGGTGTACTTGTGCAATACAAAGTGAACCTCACAAATTAACGCTCAACAATAAATGATTGTTCTCTAAAAAAGGTGAGAACTCAATTAAGCCCAATTTAATATTACAATCTCTCACAACCCCAAATATACTATGTATGAAATACTAAAAGCTCAAGTAGGTGTGTGTAACAAAGAGAATAAAAATCAAAACTAAACTCAATATAAAAATCTATCTTATAGAAATGATATTCAAGCATATAAATTGCTAGAGATTGAGTTTAGAAAACTTCTCCAATGAAGACAAGAGAGAGAGATGAAATGGAAGCCCAAACACAAATTGATGGTCTCCTCTTGCTCTTGTGAAAACCACTTCACATAAACTTTTATAAAACACACTTAAAACAAACTTAAACACCCTTAAACTTTGTTTTAAACTTTTTTAATTACCCTCAGAAGTTAGGGGGTATGAGGTATATATAGGATCATAAAACAAGCCCCAAAACCAAGAGAAAACCAAGGAAAAAGACAAAAAAACAGAAACCTAAAAATCTAGAAAAACTAGCCGTTGGAAGGCCGTCGGTCGACTGATAAACAGTATCAGTCGACTGATGAGCTAACCGTTATAGGCAGCTAACAACTTATCGGTCGACTGATGAGCTTATCAGTCGACTGATGACCTCATCAGTCGACTGATAGTTTATTAGTCGCAAAAACAAAACTTTTGCACTTTCCAGATGAGTTCATCAGTCAACTGATAAAATCCATCAGTTGATTGATAACAGTTTATCAGTCTGAAATTAATAGTGAAAATTAATTTCAAGGGCCTTTAAAAATAGCAAATAAATTCTAAAAAATATAAAACTGTGAAAAAAATTTATAAACATGAAAACAAACATAAAAATAAACATGTTACAAAAAGAATTTTTAGAATTACACTTAGCAAAAGTGAAAACTCATCATTTTACAAAATAGTCCAAAAACATAAAAACTAAACATACATGTTTTTGATAAAATCTTTTAAACAAACTTTTAAAACTTTGTAAAGTGATTCTATAGACTTGATAAAAGATATAAACTATAGTTGTTAAGTCTATAAACCAAAAACATAATATTTTTTAAAATACAATAGAATATGAAACAAATGAAAGTGTATATGAATATAACTACTGTTTCATATCTATAATGCCAAAACAACTTATCCACATGAAAACAAATATGTATGTATATGTATATATATCTATTTGCTTGTAAAAATTTTATTTGTGGATAAACCAAAAAACGGTTAAACCAATAAATTGTGTGTGTATATGATATTGAGCTTGAAGTATTAAACACACATAATATAATACCTAAACTAAATTACCCAAGCAATCATGATCTTCAATTGAGCTCGTTTTGATAAACTTTGCGGATGAAGCTTGATCTTGGATATTGACTTGAAATGTATTGCTTCACTCCACTATTCCTTCCATCCTCCAATGGATATGATCGTGAATGTTCGATTCCATCTAACCTCCAACTTATCAACTTGGATGAAACACAAACGAATACAAAAACACTAGAAACAAAATTAGTCATAAATTATTTGTTATATCATCATCAAAACAAAAAAGGCCAACAATAGACACCACCTGTACTTTTTTATTTGATACATATACTATCTTTACTTTTTTTATTTGATACAATACCACTTTTACTTTTAAGAATTTTGATGTGAACATCTAATATTTTTTGGATTCAAAAGTTACCACGTAGATTTTGAAATATATGGCAAGCATAAACACTGATGAGGCATCATTTACATAAATACAACTCAAATGACAAACCTGCAATATTAATCAAAATATAGGCATTATTTTGAAGAAAATCATAAATAAACTACATAAGATTATACAAACCACTTTCATAGTTAAGTTTTTGTAGAGATAACACCTTAGGTGTGTATAATGTATGCAAATACCACCAATTAAATCCATATATATTACATATATCACATAAAATTTACAAAATATAACTTAATCTTTGATACGTGCCACCATAAGCTGCCATAAGCATTCAGATCACAAAAATGTTCTTTTAAAAAAAAGGTTTCTAGTCAGGCTTTGTTACATCTTTTTCCCCTTGTTGCATTTATTGTGCCGCCTCGCTCACTTGTGCTATAGAAATGCAAACATTACCCCTATTTCCTTCACTTCATAAGTTGTAAAGTCTGCTCATGTGTTCATTTGGTGCTCTTTCTGCTGGAATTAGTGAGTAACCTGGTGTGTACTCTGTAGGCGTCAAAAATTACCGATAGGTCCCCACAAACAGCTCAGTGTTAACGAGCGACGACGAACGTCACTACCCGGTTCACAAGAGTTCTATCGACGCCGGTAAGCGCCCCAAGCGAACCGACGGACTACGTGAACCGACAGAATCTCAGAACGATGGGGATACGGGCTGACCGGAAACCCCACGATCACCGCAGTTGGACCAACGCCCGCCGTGTCCCGATCATCCCACTGATAATCCAACCATTGGGATCAACGGAGTTCTTCGTCTGAATTCCAACGCATCTGAAATCAGTCGAATCCGAGTTCGGACGAAAAGTCAACGAAGAGACAACGGCGGGACAACGGCAGGACCTCGGACTGAACCGGGGCACCCTGGGATATTTCGGCAGGCTCGAAACACCCAAGGGGTGTCTTGGCAAAGCCAAGACACCCCAGGGGTGTCTCGACCAGGCCGAGACACCCTAGGGTGTCTCGGCTTGGCCGAGACACCCCAAGGGGGGTGTCTCGGCCATGGCCGAGACACCCCCTTAGGGGTGTCCTCACACCAATGGTCCCCCCCTTTTTTGTTGGGTGTCCACATGGTCCCCCCTTCTTTTGGCCTCTTCCACATGGTCCCCCCAAGGGTGTCTTGGCCTCCTTTTATGGCGAAACACTTTTTACGACGAAGCACCTTTTATGACGAAACGCCTTTTACGACGAAACGCCTTTTACGGCGAAACACCTTTTTGGGGCAGCCCCTAGGGCCTCCTCTTGGCCTATAAATAGAGCCCCTTGGCCTCCATTTGAAGGGGCTCCTAATTCTTGGCTGAATTATCTTGGCTAGAATTGCTCTCGGTCTGAAGCGGCGAAGCCCTGCTGAAGTAAGGAGTGAGGTCTGAATTTTGAAGCAGCGAAGCTCTGCCGGAGAGAGGAGTAAGGAGTTCTTCATCAGCCCCCCTTCATTCACCCCTTCTTTTTCCTTAGTGTTGCCCCTTAGCGGTGACACTAAGAAGAGCTATTATCTCGTTTTAGCCGGGATATACGCTTATAACTTCTAGATCTCACGCGGATCGACGACGTTCTGTTTCTATATCCCTCCGCGGATAGACGAAACTCTGCCGGATTTTACCGGAACGGATCTGAAGAGTCGGCGGTCCACGGATATCAACATCCCCGTCACAGGCCAACAACCCACGCAAGCGAGACCGAACCAAACCGGGATCTCGTGTTTATTTTCGCTAAAGTTGTAATCATTTGTTTTCATTTTATTCTGTTGTAACGCCTGAAGTTGTAACAGATCTCAAAAGCAATGAAAACAGCAACTTTTCTCGAAAACAAGCTAGCGACCACAGTGGGAGCCGCCGACCTCGCTGCCGAGATCGGAGTGAGGCAACCGGCCTTCAAGATCCGGGTGAATGAAGAGGTCGAATACGAGTTCGACCAGCAGAAGTTTAAAGAGTACCTCTCTTCCTCCTCCTCCAGATCCGCCTCTCCAAGCAGGCGTGGGAAGACTCCATCTCCCCGAAGGGCTCGTGGAATCTCCAATTCCAAGATCCAAGATCCCGTCGCCATTGCTACCTCCGCACCACGCAACGTCCCCGCGTCGTTCAGCGTGGTCGAGGCTGCAACTCAAGCTCTCCCTCCCATCTCAAAGGTGATGGTTGAGGATACTCCAGCTCCATCAAAGAGGGCCCGCCAAAGAAGGCGTCAACGCCTCGCCCAACAACAAGCCAAAGCTGCAGAATCAATGGATGGGATCCGCTACAATGAGGACCTAAAATCCAGGTACCGCCAAGAACAACAGCGGCAAACAATCCACCTCTCCTCCAAAACAAAAACGAACGAATGGGTTCGTGTCAAGAGGAATCGCTCCACCCTTGAGGAGCGAATCAAGAAGCGTCGGGCGTTGCTTGCACATGCCCGACTCCTTCTAAAGAAGGCGGAGGAGATGCAGCAAGAAACGGCGGTCAAAAGGCCGTCTACAAGCAAGTGGGTGTGGTTGCCAAAGCCAAAACCAGCGCCTCAAATACAAGTGGGTGGAGTTGCTGCCCGAGCCCCTTCAAAACCAGATCCGGCACCTTCAACGGAGCCAGGTATGAATGGGGAACCTTCCAAACCCAGGGTTCCTTTGAAAGGTCGCCTCGGTCCCTTACCGGAGAATCGAGGTAGAGTACCTATCAAGGAAAGACTGGGACCATTGAAAGGTCCCCAACTTACAAATCAAACTGGGGGTCGAATCAATCTCCCCAAGAAAAATGATAAAGGGAAAACCCCTATTATCGACCGCATTGGGTTGCAGGTCGAAGTACAAGAGCCCGTTCAGTTTCGACGCTCACAAAAGCGTAAACTCGAACGGGCCACTTTTGAAAAATCTAACAAAGCGTTACATTCCCAAAGGGAAGCACACTCATCTGATGATGAGGGTGTTATACCGGGGAACACATGCCAGCACCCTATAGGTTGCTCCAGTTATCAAACTGATGAGCTGTACCATAGGGCTGAGGGTATGGGAAAATCTCGAAAGAAATATACGCAGGATATGGAGTCTCAATGCCCATGCGTAAGTATAATCAAAGCGGTGCTATCGGAATGCTGCTGTGCTCACACCCCAAGAAGAATCTCGATGTTCGAGAGACTCTCCAAGCCCAAGCAGTTCCACAAAAAGAAATTCGTCCGCCAAGAAGACGAATATCCAAGAGTCTCGGCTAACATGGCTGGCAGGGGGAAATCAACACCATATTTCAACTTGGATCAGCTTGCCGAGGTATCCCGATGCATGACACGGTTGCGGTCGGGAACCATTAGCCGGAAGGACTACCGAAGGGTACCAAAGGGGCTTTCTCTAGAAGAAGAGACGTCGGATACTGATTCAGACTCTTGCTCGGCCGTAGCGTCTGATGACACAACTTCTAGCTCGGGGCAACCTTATGCATCACTTATGATCAGCGCCGAACAAGTAACTAAGATACTTGAAGAGGCCCTGGCTAAGCAGAAAGAGGCCTTCAAAATCGAGATGGAAACGGCTATGTTACGGATGAGGGAAGAGTACGACCAACAAATTCGAGCTCTGTCTAATCAGTTTAGTGAATCCAGCCGTCGAAATCACGCTGACCAAGCGGGTAGCGATTCAGATGAGGATGAACCTCTCAATGCCGAGAACCCTCCGGTTAACCAAAACGCTGGGGGTGGTAATACAGGGGGTTGCCCCGTTATCCCTCTTTCAATCTCTCCAAGCCCTGATACAAGCGAGGATGAGAAAATGAAAGATCTCGAGAGCAAAATCAATGCCCTGATGACTGCTCGAGAGGTAAAGAAGACCGGCATTCCGTGTCCTTACCCGAAAGAGTGGGACTCGATCCCGTATCCGGCGAAGTTTAACCTGATTAACTTCACACCGTTTGACGGGAAGGGTTCACCCACACAACATCTGATTTACTTTAAGTCCCACTTGGGCATGATCTCCGGTAATGACGCCTTGATGGTTCGGTCATTCGTTGGCACTCTTCGCGGAGCTGCCTTCGATTGGTACCGCCGTCTCAAGCCCAGAAGTATTAACAGCTGGGACGATATGGAGAGCTCATTCCTCGTTAGTTTCTTTGATGACGACGACGAGGTATCCATCAGAACACTATTCGATGAGAAACAAGAAGATGGTGAGACAGTCGACGACTTCGTCAAACGCTTCAGGAATAAGGCAATGAATTGCCGAGATCCGATCACGGAGGACTTCATCCTCCAGACATGTCATAACAACCTATCTATTGAGATATTAGAAGTCATGGGAGTCGCGCCGTCCAACACTTGGAAGGACCTGAAGGTCCGAGGGGAGCAAGCCGAGCGATTCCTCCGAAGGAAGAAGACCGAGAGGGGTCAATCAACGACTAATCCTCCGAATTCTAACTTCGCCTTCCGTGGTAAGGGCAAAACACCTGCAGCGGCTGTTGGTGCCAATCAGACATCGTAACAACAGCCCCGGAGACAGCAGAAGACTCCGGATCAGAGGCCTCAAAAAGAGTACTCCTTCAAGGACGAAGAGGTTCCGGCTATCTTCAAATCCCTCCTTGAAAACAACAAAATCAAGCTGCCACCAATCACGAATCAGGAGGAAGCTGTCGATACTTCGGATCCAAAGTACTGCGCATACCACAGGAGGATCCTTCATCCCACCAAGGCTTGCTTTCCTTTAAAGAATAGCATCCAGACCTTGGTTGAAGCCGGCGTCATAACGCTAGCATAAGCCAATCAAGAGCGGCATAACTCCAGTGGGTGCACGAGTATAAACTGTATCCCCAAACTCCGACTGGTATAAGAGTATAAACTGCTTCCTGCAACTCCAACGAGTACACGAGTATAAACTGTTTCTCAATCCTCCGACCGGTATAAGAGGTTAAACTGCTCCTTGATACTCCAATAGGAATATGAGTCTAAACTATTTCCTCCCTTCCACGGGAAGTTCCCAGAAGAATACCGCATTGGGATATTCTTAGGGATAACCCGGTCGCTGTAAGAGAGATGAACAAGAGATCCACATTCGAATTCAGAATGTTCTTATTTGCCAGACTCTAATTCTCACAAACACTCTCGTGTTGAGATGAGATTCGATCACTTCATTTGATCAATCTTCCCTCACAAAACTTTCAGTGGTGTTTGACGACTCATCGTCTCCACCACACAATCCCCACTTGGTCAAACCTTACTACAGTTAGGGCCACAACCAAAATCCCCTCTCGATTCCTTCAATGAACGAGAGGTCCACTTTCAAATCGAGCGATCGAACCTTCCTATGGTTAGGATCGTCTCAAATCTCCCATTTGGTCAAACCTTACTACAGTTAGGGCCACAACCAAAATCCCCTCTCGATTCCTCCGGTGAACGAGAGGTCCACTTTCAAATCAGGTAACCAAACCTTACGACAGTTAGGGTTATCCGAATCTTTTTGATTCTCGGAGTGGAGATCCCACTCCTAGTTTCATCCTTTGGATCCTGGGGGTGGAGATCCCACCCCGAGTTTTCTTTCCGATTCTCGGAGTGGAGATCCCACTCCTAGTTTCACCTTTCGGATTCTGAGGGTGGAGATCCCACCCCGAGTTTCCTTTCCAATTGAAGATAGAATATAAAATTCTTCCTCTTCAATGCTGGGAGATAGAATATAAAATTCTTCCTCTCCCATCTTTCCGATTTGTCTTTGCTTTCAGAAAGACATAATCCACAACTTCCCAATCCGGACACGTTGTATAATGGGGTATTTTATCCCGAAGCCTAAGAAGGGATAAGTCATCGCCTAATACGCGGTGCTGGGTAGCCTATTCCCATAACAATGGCGAAGTCTATGTATTCAATATCATAGCACGAAGTCTCAGAGAATTTTATTCTCTTAGCACAACGTTACATGCGGAACGGATTTAGATAACTCGCATGCTAGCCCGATTCAAACGGTAATCGGTAAAGGCATGTCAAACCCGTTGAGGGCTGGGGGTTTGCCAAAAACCCTAAAGTCAGCGCCTAACACGCGTTGCCGGTTAATCCTTAACCGTTAAAAAGGACAAAAGCCCACATATTCGACATTGTGGCAGGTTGTTATTAATAACGCCATAATCCGTGCTTCACACGCACGGGGAATTTTATCCCGAATCCTAAGTAGGGATAAGTCAATGCCTAACACGCGTTGCCGGTTAGTCCTTAACCGTTAAAAAGGGACAAGACCACATATTCCACATTGTGGCAGGTCGTTATTAATAACGCCATAACCCGTACTTCACACGTACGGGGAATTTTATCCCGAATCCTAAGCAGGGATAAGTCAACGCCTAACACGCGTTGCCGGGTAGTCTATTCCCGTGAGAAAAACGAAGTCTACGTATTCAATATCGTAGCACTAAAAGAGTTAACTCTTTTAGCACAACGTTATGTGCAGAACGGATTTAAACAATCTGCATGCTAGCCCGACTCAAACGGTGGTCGGTAAAGGCTAATCAAACCCGTTGCAATGAAAGTCAACCCACGCGGTTCAAAACCCTAAGGTGGACGCCGATCAAC
>BQKN01000539.1:276861-301678 GCA_022839385.1 Asparagus kiusianus
TATATATATATATATACATAACACCTTAATTTGTAATTTGTTTCATATATGACACCTAACTTCTCATAGTTTATATAAATACCACCTTATTTGTAACCTGTTACATATATATAATAATCAATTTGTCAGAGTTTATAATTAATTATGCAAATTAAGAAGATATAAGCTAATCCTAATTTGTCAGTATTTCAGTCGAATCATAGATTTAATTTCAATTTTGGGCACCCAAAATAGCTGCACTTCATACTTCTTTATTTAAAACCTCAACTAGCAATGAAACACACATCCATGTTGCATATGCACAATTTAGGGTAAGCTATAGGTACTGCATTTAATATTGAAACATTCAATAGATACATATGATTATAAATAAATGTATAAACAAAAATGAAACACACATAAATGAACATTAGAATATTAGAAAGACTTCCTTCTGCCTATCTAACATGAAGGCTCATCCATGTTGCTCCACTGCCTCCAAATTACTAATTAATTGCTCAATAAACCAACATCAAGTCTATTTATTCTCAATTTCAACTGATGCATAAGCAATAGGATAGATTTTGCTATTGCCATCCTTGCTTATAGCACTCAAGATTTGCCCTGTATAGCCACTTTTTAGATGACAGCCATCAAGGCCAATAAGTGGCCTATAACCTTCTTGAATCCTTCTTTGCATGCAGCCAAACATACATATAATCTCTAAAAAACTGGTGATGGGTTCCTATTAATATCATCTACTCTAACCAAAGCTAAACTCCTTTCATTTGTCCTTAATATTTCAGCTACATAGTCCCATACTCTTTTGCATTGATCACTTGCAATACCATATATCTTAATAAAGGTATGATGTCTTGCTCTATATGTTACAGGACCACCAATATTAATCCAATAGTTCTTATTCACATCTAAACATTAAAATCTTTCAATTAGGATCATCTTCCCACTTTGTTGGATATATTATAGCTAATCACTTAGGGGAGACTTTGGAGTTTTTATCTCTAAAGCCACTGCAATTACTATGTTTGATCCTCGTAGAGTTAACTTGAAATATCACTTCATTATCCATTTTCACAGCACATTAACTTGAAATATCACTTCATTATCCATTTTCACAGCACAAACTTTAAATTTACAATCATCTTAACAATTGTCGAGATTTTTTAGGTCCTACCATGCTTGAATAGGTCTTCATATTTACATCTATACTTGCAATAAATGAAGACCCCTTGCTATCATTGTGCAAGTAATAAAAATCATTCTCGTTTTGTATTGCATGCAACTTAAGAGCTCTTCTTAGAACCTTATTATAGACAGTTAAAATATATTTCATCTAGACCAATATCTAGCTTGGATCCAAGAAGTGAATGCGCATAGGCTAAACACTTCAAATGGGCTCCAAACTCTCGCCCACAATAAGCTGTAGTGAAGTTCGCTTAACAAAGCATGCAAACCTCGCCATGCAGCTCATCTTGACTCGGCCCGACCAAGTCAAGAGTGGGTCGACTCCCAACAACTGTAGTGAAGTCTAACCAATAAAGTATGTGAACTCCGCTACACAGCTTAGCTCGACTCAACCAAGTCAAGAATGAGTCAACTCCCAATTCACACTCCAGGCCGACTGAAAAGGTGTCATTAGTCGGCTAAATTACTAGTTATATTCTATGCTAAATTTGAACTCATAGACAAAGTTTGCCAACAAATAAACTTTGTTCATAGCAACCCAAGTGAGCCACGTCATCCACTATTCCGGAGAAAGCTCACCCACGTCCAAGCAAGCCTCACCTAAGCGTCTTCAGTGAGCTTTTCCGAATCAGTGAACCTCGCCAAATAGCTGTTTGAGGGTTATTTTCAAGGGGGTAACCACTCACCACTATCTTATAATTTAATGGCCACTTAAGCACAATAAAAGGCCATTAATTCTCTTTTAGCCTATAAAAAGGGATGAAGATGCTTCATTCTAGACACTTGCACACAGACGGAATCAAGAGATCGACCCTATACATACATAATGAGAGATCAATATCCTCACACTTGCATTTCTCTTGTGCTTCAGTGGTAAGAGAAGATTGAGTTATCTTCTAAGCAACCAAGTCGTTATCAACAACAAAAGACTCGTTGTCTTAGTCGGTCCGTCAACATAGTACAAGATCAATACTCCATTAGCACACAGAAAAGAACCCCAGGAAATATAATTTTTTTCTTTGTTTCATTATAATTCTTCTAATTATAATCAGAGTTAATTGAAATATTAAAAGACCTGAATAAGGATGATGACTCTACTAAGGACTTCTTTCTCCTCCAATGAGAAATCGTGTCACAAACCGACACTAAGACCCTCAGGTCTTTTACTGAATCATCGGTCATTGAATTTGATCAAATGAAGTTTAAGGAATTCATTTTTTTGAACTAGTCTTCATCAAAGGGGATTGTAAGAAGTTATCGTAAAATTCGCCGCAGTGCGAATCTCGAGTCTAAGTCGATCCCTATGTGTGTAAAGGCGACCTTCACTAAGGACAGTTTGAGCTTAGCTGGAAGCTCAACGAATTGTGCCTAAAGTGAAGAAATTTCAACTCTCGTCTCGAGCAAAGGTCAAAACATTATTACATCTTTTGATTTTGGATATCAGTCTGCAACCCCTTTGGTGATTCGATTTAAAGCATCTCGCGATGCTCGCTATGCTTCATCAATAGAAGCAAAGAGTGGGGGTAATCTGTCATCTAAATTCCTGCAAGGGTATAATATCACTAATGGTGATTCATCTAACTTCGCCAAACAAACGGCCAACGTTGCCATAATCAATGTTTGCATGTCAAGGCTAAAAGAAGCCAAGTTGGCTCTAAAATGTGCCATCAAACTGGAATAACTAGTGATCTAAGAGAGTTTCCATCATTGAAGAGAGCTCGCCAATGTCACTATTGTGCGACCCTCATAGAAGTAGTTATGGCAGTTCGAAAAAATTATCAATGCAAAGCTATTCCAAAAAAGGAATCAGTTTTTAACCGTCTTAGTCAAAATCTTGAGCCTTAAGAGGTTGGACCAAGAGAGGAGGACATACCCAAAGGGGTAAACTCTATGAAGTCACTGTAAATATGACTAGTATAATCTCTAAAGACGAGGAAGAAGACATGGATAGTTCACCTGACCTAGTATACTCTCCTAGTACTGGAGGAATATTGCTACAGATTGATGGTGTATATCACCACACCAGATTAAGGCAAAGAGCATCAATTTCTTTTGACTACTCCTTCCTCCCAACATGAACAATGCAAGTTTCGTCTCAAGTGGACCACCCTATTTCTAGTGGTGCTAACTCTGCCATAGCATCATACGTGACTCCTAGTTCAAGTTAAGAATGATAATAGGTGGTGGACATGATAGACCGAGAAGAACTTCTTACTCAGATGATAGTTCAAAAGAAAGATTACTGATTTGAGCGTTTGGAGAAGATGCTTGAGCAACTCCTATCAGCATCTCAAGCTTGATCGAGCTCTTTGAAGGGGAAAAGGCCAGTCGTAGAATTCTCCCTAGAAGAATATCAAGCACATCAAGATGATGTAGATTTTGACCATTTAGGATTAGAAACATTGGCAACTCTGAAGCCAAGCAAAGAAGAAAACGCCCTAGAATACATCTAAACACAACTCAATGTTCTTTCTCAGCGAACTGAGCCCAAGAAGGTTAGAATTACTCAACCTTATCCCATCAAGTGGGACATAGTTCCCTCTCGATGAAGTTTAAGCTGCCAACGTTACATACATTTGATAGCCAAAGTTCTTTGAACTAATATATTTACTATTTCGACTAACAAACTAGGAATATAGTGGGTAATAACGCCATTAAGGTGCATCATTTCATTGGCACCCTACAGGGGTAGCCTTCGATTAGTTTTAGATTCTCCCTAAACGTTTAATCAAATCATGGGTTGATCTCGAACCAAAGTTCCTCTCACAATTCCATGAGGAATAATCAGATCTCACCATGACCAAACTCCTATTCGAAATGCAAAGAAGAAATGAGATGGTCAAGGAATTCATCGAGAGATATCACAATTTGACATTGTGATGTTGAGATATGCCTTTGTAATGTTACTCCAAACATGTCAGCACAATTTCATAGGGTGTATATAATCTCACATGGACACTGTTATGGCTCACACATGAAAGGATTTGATGGAATAAGCTGAGATAGTAGATGTTATGGTGTTCACTCACCCAAGATACGGGTATTTGCAAAATGATATAATAAGAGTCCTAGCAAAACAAACTCAACCCTTTGGCTGACTCCCACAGTCATCTCTGGGCCTTAGGGGAAGAAAAGACCTAGTCAACTCTTAAGAGTTCTAGGCATTTGATTCATCAATCGAATTACAAGTCTTTGGCTCTTTATCAAGGTAAGCCCAAGACACGACATATGGTCGAATCCTCCAGTGTAACTCGACCACCATGGCTAATTATAATATCTTGGTACCTTATCAGGGATAAACCTAAGGCACAATCACAGAGGCCTCGGCCCTACCGACTCATCAAGCTAACACTCTGGTGTCGACACGAAAGGCGATATTGGTCGGTACGAGAGATCCTGACCTCCTAGACGAGTCGACATCTCTATATCAACTCGAGAGATGGTTCTTAGCTAGGACAAGACGATATTCCGACCAATCGGATAGGTCGACATTCTTTCATGTCGACATGAATGGTGGGATCAGTCAACCCTATGAGGACGACCCTACTTAGGACACTCAACCACTCATTGGGCAATTCTCAGAAACGACTGGAGGGACATTCCCTACCACCGATTAAGTTGAGAACTCGGCCTTAGCCCCAAGCCTCTATCCCAAAGTATATGACAACATCTCAGTCCACCTCGGACAAGCCTTATCTAGATTTTGGCCTGATAGATCTCCATGACTTGTCAGCTCAATCACTTTCCAAAAAATGTGGAGACACACTCTCCCATAATAAAATGACTTCCCCTTCAGTTGCCAACCGATACCTGTAAGGCGAGGGATGATTCAGCATGCCAACATACCTTCTGCTACGCTCTCAATCGTTTCCTAAAAAATACAGAGACATTCTCTCCAGAGCTGAAGTGACTTCCCCTCCAGTCGCCAGCCGACACTTGTAAGGCGAGGGATGACTTGGTTCTTAGCCTGCACTTTGTCACCGCCATTTGCATGGCCAAAATGACCAATCTGCCATTGACATCCTCTTTATATACAAATGCTATTCATCATAGCTAAGAAAAAGGGGGGGGGACCAAAACTCTCCTCCTTAGCTAAATCTAGGAGATCATCATCTCTAATGCACATAGAAAAGAACACACAGTTCTTCATCAACACGGAGGAGCTCACGTAGATCCTCTGGGCATGCACCTTGCCACCTTAAGAACCATATCGCTTCTTGACCTTATTCTTTCCCACTTGAGTTTCACTAACTTGACCGTCGGAGGAACCATGGGGGAACCGATCCCCGCCCTCTCACGGGTTCTTCTTGTCTGTGCAGCATGGACATCAAACCCCCGTTCAAGAACTAGGGATAAAGTCGAAGAAGGGAGCAGGCCCTCCATCATCCTTCATCACCCCACAACCATCCTCTTCTGGATTATTCTGTTTGATATTGAGCATCAATAGTTTGGCGCCCACCGTAGGGCCACTCTTCTTTTTCGAGAAGACATGCCAAGTTCTGATCAAGGGTCTGTTTCTACTCACCCTGAAGAACAACATCAGAGTTGCATCATCCAATCTAAATAAAGTCAGAAGTTGCATCATTCAAGATAAGGAGGGTTAGCTTTGGCTAAGAGGAACTAACATAGGTGTAATCCTTAAAAGTCTCAACAACTTATCTGGGGAGTGTTTGCCAAGCACACTATCAGTTAGATGGTAGAGCGATCTTCAATCCCCCTAGAAAACCCTCTAGCAGAAGATCCACCATAAGGGTGATTTTTTTCTTGAAAAATGACCCTGACTTCTAATCGCTATCACAGAATGAATCTGGTCAGAACATAAGATTTGATGATGCAAAATATCACTAAAGCTCCAACAGTCGATAGCTCATATGAGCATAGGAGCAGTGATTAAGTCTATGATAGGCGCCTGGGACTATGAGGACTCTTCGAAAGAAACTCTCCTATACCAGGGGTGAGATTGCAGGAAAAACTTAGGACCTGTTAGCTGATTGTTCTCAGGAAGAATGATCTTGGCCCTTCAACTGACACCTTCACCACTAAAGTTGCCTAAGCTCTGGTGGTCGAAGCATGCAACCCGCATGATCCCCATCAGGGAGAGTTATCCATTTACAACATGGTCCAGTCCCTAGTACTCCTGAAGCTCCTTCAAGAAAACCGCCATGATTTGTCACTTTTAGGGAGTACAATACCGGCTGGTGGATTCTCTCTCCAAGAGAGTTTCCACTACCATGTATCTTCTGGTCGTGCCCCCAACCCTCACGAACCCAACCTGGAAAATGTCATTCAACATGATTCATGGTGTTTGGGTAGTTCCTTTTGCCAAAAGCTGGTATGCCAACCTTCCGCCTTCAAGGCCTTACTAAAGATTCAGACTCAAAAGGAACCTTAGCTGATGAGATGGCAAATAGAATTTCGACTCATCTTTGTTTATCAACAAGTCATCTGCTATGAAAGCAAGCAAAATCCAACTAAAAGAGGTTCTATACTGGCAGCCTCATCCACTACAAAATTGCCTTTGAAGCAGAACCAAAGCAAGATCACAAGTGGTTCAACCCCCTTTAAGCATCAAATGCCTGCAAATGATATTTTTTTATGATAATGTAAAATACAGAACTGATAATATGTTATTCAATATGTATTAACTCTGATCTCGTAGGGATCAAGGCTTCACCATGGCCAAAGACCTAGGCGTCATGTAAGACCTAGGCACCCCCAACAAACTCTTGGTACCTCATCAGGAATAAACCTAAGGCACAACCCTTTGGCCGACTCCCATAGTTTTCTCTCGGCCTTTGGGGATGGAAAGCCCTAGCCAACTCTCAAGAGTTCTAGGCATTCGACTTCCTAGTCGAATTTCAAGCCCTTGGTAACTCTTTAGGGTAAATCCAAGGCACAACGACTCCTTAATCGAATAACAAGCCCTTGGTACCTCATCAGGAATAAACCCAAGGCACAACCCTTTGTCCGACTCTCACAGTTTTCTCTCGGCTTTAGGGGAAGGAAAGCCCTAGTCAACTCTCAAGAGTTCTAGGCATTCAACTCCTCAGCCGAATTTCAAGCCCTTGGTACATCTTTAGGGTAAATCCAAGGTACAACGACTCCTCAGTCGAATGACAAGCCCTTGGTATCTTATCAGGAATAAACCCAAGGTACAACCCTTTGGCCAGCTCCCACAGTTTTCTCTCGGCCTTAGGGGAATAAAAGACCCAGTCAACTCTCAAGAGTTCTAGGCATTCGACTCCTCAGTCGAATTTTAAGCCCTTGGTACCTCTTCAGGGTAAATCCAAGGCACAATGACTCTTTAGTCGAATAACAAGCCCTTGGTACTTTATCAAAGTAAACCTAAGGCATAACATATTGTCGATTCCTCCAGCTCTCATCGATCATCATGGACAAGCCCTTGGTACCTCATCAGAAATAAACCCAAGGCACAACCCTATGGTCGACTCCTACAGTCACTACTCGACCATACGGGGATTATGAAGACCTAGACACCTCTGTAAGACCTAGGCACCCAACCTCAGGGTTGCTATTCTTCCAAAAAGGAATTCATAAGCCTAAGGTATGAGTATTAAGTGTAGGGTCAATACTTAATTGATCTAAAAACTTAACCAGTCATCTGTTGAGTTCTGGTCAATTGAACGCTCAGCTAAAATAAGGCATCAAGTGAACTAGTCATCCTAAGTCCCCAGCACGGGTCGACACATTACAACTAACACAATTCAGCCAACATCTCAGATGAGAACACAGCTACAAAGCTAAAAGAATATAAACAATGAAGGCAAGCTAAAAAATAGAGATACAAGTTAATTTTCATTCAAATAAGAGTAAACTTTGTTACAAACTTCTCTACACAAAAAAAGAAGGAAGAGAAACATGCAGGTTATCAAAGTTCTTGACCATATTCGGGAGTCAAATTTGGTGGACTCCTGGTGGCGGTAATTGTAGAAGATTTCCCAGGGGCCCCAGCAACAGGCTCGACCTCATCATCATTCGCTGATAAATCCAACCCACCTCTAATTTTCTCAATATCTTTCAACAAGTCGAGACAACAGGAGATGCATAAAGGATAAAAGCGATCTGGAATAGGATGAGAGTCACGAGGCACCAAGGAGGCGAAGTAATCAACCATAGCTTTACATGCTAAGGCTACTTCGGCCTTTCCTATAGGGCCATGATGCCAATCGTCGACCACCTTCTTTTTATGCTCCTCCAAATCCAGATGAGCGAGTTGGTCCTTTAGTTTTTCGATAAGGGTCGTGGATGCCTGAAGCTTTGATTGTAGCTCTTCAAAGTCCCTCCTCATCTTTTCGAGAGACAAGCGACTTGATCGAGCCTCTGCCTCAGCCGTCATCCTGCGACGCCTCTTGGACTCGACCTCCGCCTGTAGATGAACCATCTCCCTTTGAAGGTCCTTGATGGTCCCTACCTACTTAGAGAATTGGATTCGAAAGCTCTTGAGGAGCTCTTCCTTCTCATTCAGACTCCGGCATCAAGCGTGTTATTTATGAGCCAATTCGGCCTCCAAGACAATGATTCTCTTCTCTGACTCTTCCTTGGTCGACTTCTTCTTCGCCAGCCCTCCTTGGCATTCTAGGGACCACTCAAGTTGATTGAACATGGCGTGTCCCAGCAAAGTCCCCCGAGCTGAACAAGCTTGAAGAGCTTAGTGTATGCCAACACTTGGCATATCCTCCAAAATCCTCCCGTCAACACCATTCTCTATCTGGTCTGACGGAGTTTTAGCTCTCCCCTCGACGTCGTCGTACACTCCAATTAGCTCTTTACCAGGGTGACGAGACGTCTTAAGAATAGTACTAGGGCTGACAACATCCTCTTTGACCGCAAAGGCCGTTGTCTCCCTACAAGGAGAAGACTCGTCTATCCACCCTATATTTTCCAAGCGGTTAAGTTGAGTTATCAGCGGACTCGTCCCAGCTAGTTGGGACCTCACAACCGGTTCGATTGGGCACCGCCTCTCAACCTTTGTCCTCCCCCTTAATTCAGAGATAATTTTAGCTACTTGAGGCCTCAAGATAGCCACCTCCTCAGCACTAAAAGCCCCCTTCAACTTCTTATGGGGCCTAACAGTGGAGCTCGTCCCCTCGATCCCTGTATTCCTCTTGCATTTGTCTGCCAATAGAGGAACGGGCTCGTCCTTGCCTGGAAGCCAGTGGAAGACAAGATCATGGATATGCCCATCATTTGGAGAGACATATCATCAAACAGAGCATCGTTCTCTCATGGCCCGATATAAGAACTGACCTTTTCCAGATCCATCATCTCGGAATCACTAAGGGTGACTAGCCTCAAAGCGTATTCATTCACTTCCGGCCAGCCCGAGCAGGCGAAGGCGCTGTCGCCGCCATAGACCCATACGAATCGCCTCCTCCAGTCCTCATCCAACTCTAAAGAATCTGAAACAAGCTAGAACTCACCATAATAGTGGAAGGAGTAATACAGGTCCTTCTCATCTAACCCCACGCTGATCAAATGCCCACACAATCTCAATCTTGGTTGGACTCCAACATGGTGATAAATGATAATGAAAGCCACCAGAACCCTCACTACATTCGGATAGAACTGGGAAAGGGAGACTCCTAGAGTGGCGTGCACCTTCTTAATAAAAGGATGTAAGGGCAACCGTAAACCATGCTCCAAGTGAGCCAAGTACAGCGGTACTCGACCCTCGCCATGGCAATACACTGGCTCGCTCATCTCTGGCGCCGCCAATGTAAGAGTCCGAGGGATATTATATTGATCATACAACCCCACCAGATTATCCATATGAACATTCAAGTGGATAAGTAGAAGAATAGCGAGACTCTCCTCGTTACGACGAGAGTTTGAAACTTGAGAAGCCATGGAAGACTTTTTCTTAAAAAAGCTTAAAGGAATATCTGGAATTTTTCAGAGCAAAGGTTCATAAAAGAACTATCTTAGCATCAAGAGGCCATTTATAAGCTTTCAAGGAAGAGTATAGAGGGATTTTAAAGGACGCGGTGATTTCCGAAGTAACCAGGCTAGATCCACTTCGGAATCTAAAGCGGTTCACTCAAAACACGAAACACCACCCTCATTTAATGCCCCACGTCCCAATACTAGAAAAGTGGAAGATCCTCCCTTATATCCATGACACTTTATCTCCCAAAAATATTGTTCAAATCTTTGATGACGTTAGCCATGAATAGCGGAGTTAACAATGGGTGACCAAAAATGACAAGCCACGTCTCTAAGACAGAGACTTCTCAGTTTCTCATCCTCAGTAGGCTTGTATTGATCAAAGCATATCTTATTTCTCTCATAGTCAACTAAAAGCCGACTCTAAGTGAAAGGGGCCAACTGTTATGGTGTTCACTTACCTAAGATACGGGTATTTGCAAAACGATACAATAAAAATCCTAGCAAAACAAACTCAACCCTTTAACCGACTCCCATAGTCATCTCTCGGCCTTAGGGGAAGGATAGCCTAGTACACTCTTAAGAGTTCTAGGCATTTGATTCCTCAATCGAATTACAAGTCTTTGGCTCTTTATCAAGGTAAGCCCAAAGCACGACATATGGTCGAATCCTCCAGTGCAACTCGACCATCATGGCTAATTACAAGACCTTGGTACCTTATCAGGGATAAACCCAAGGCATAATCACAAAGGCCTCGGCCCCACCGGCTCATCAAGCCGACACTCTGGTGTCGACATGAAAGGCGATATTAGTCGGTACGAGAGATCCAAACCTCCCAAACGAGTCGACATCTCTATATCAACTCGAGAGATGGTTCTTAGCTAGGAAAAAATAACATTCCAACCAGTCGGATAGGTCGACATTCTTTCATGCCGACACGAATGGCGAGATTAGTCAATCCTATCATCGAGGCTGACCCTACTTAGGGCACTCGACCACTCACTGGGCAATTCTTAGAAACGTCTGGAGGGACATTCCCGGCTACCGATTAAGTTGAGAACTCGGCCCCAGCTCCAAGCCTCTATCCCAGAGTATATGTCAACATCACAGTCCACCTCAGACAAGCCTTATCCAAATTTTAGCCTGATAGGTCTCCATGACTTGTCATCTCAATCACTTCCCAAAAAATGCGGAGACATACTCTTCCATAATGAAATGACTTCCCCTCCAGTTGCCAACCGATACTTGTAAGTCGAGGGATGATTCATTATGCTAGCATGCCTTCTGCCATGCTCTTAATCGTTTCCCAAAAAATACAGAGACATTCTCTCTAGAGCTAAAGTGACATCCCCTCCAGTCGTCAGTCGACACCTGTAAGGCGAGGGATGACTTGGCTCTTAGCCCGCACTTTGTCACCACCATTTGCATGGCCAAAATGACCAATCTGCCATTGACATTCTCTTTATATACAGATGCTATTCGTCATAGCCAAGAAAAAGGAGGGGGGCAATCTAAACTCTTCTCTTGAGCTAAATCGAGGAGATCATCATCTCTAATGCACATAGAAAAGAACACACAGTTCTTAATCAACATGGAGGAGCTCACATAGATCCTCTGGGCATGCACCTTGCCACCTTAAGAACCATATCGCTTCTTGACCTTGCCCTTTCCCACTCGCGTTTCACTAACTTGACCGTCGGAGGAACCACGGGGGAACCGGTCCCCACCCTCTTACGGGTTCTTCTTGTCTATGCATCATGGACATCAAATCCCCGTTCAAGAACCAAGTATAAAATCGAAGAAGGGAACGGGTCCTCCATCATCCTTCATCACCATACAACCATCCTCTTCTGGATTATTCTGTTTGATATCGAACATCAATAGTAGAAAAGTCATCAGAGTGTTTCAACAAGTTCAAAACCTACACTAACTTCAAGGGCAATAAAGGAAAGGAAGAGCAGACCTCCCAATTGAAAGCCAAAGAAACTTTTGCGGTCGAGGTCTAAAACCCCGACAACCAGAAAAGGGAACCAAGGGAGAATGTTCAACACAATTACTCATTCAGAGATGAACATATAATGGCTATCCTCTATGTTCTCAACAAAAGTAATTGGTTGAAGCTTCCCAAAACTTGACTCACTAAAGAAGTCGACAAGACTGACGATCCTAACTACTATCTTTATCAT
Organism: Asparagus kiusianus; assembly: GCA_022839385.1. NCBI lineage: Eukaryota > Viridiplantae > Streptophyta > Magnoliopsida > Asparagales > Asparagaceae > Asparagus > Asparagus kiusianus. The sequence continues at coordinate 289,137 of BQKN01000539.1, forward strand.
AGAATGTTAGGATACCCGATAAAGGATAAAATTCAGACTTTTGTTTAATCAAGACTCCTCAAGCTCAAACCTGAGCAAAAGAAAGTCACCGCTAGTATGGTAACTCTTTAATTCGGCTTCATGCCAGAAATCCAAGCCCAAGACAGCGTTGTCCCCATTCCTACTGCAAGAATAGTGGTGGTCAATTTTGACTGATAAAACCAACAAAGCTAAGGCTTAGTACCTCTTACGACAACAAGAGGAGAAATAATATGGGTACATCCTGATCTTCTTTAAAACGAACATTAGACTCTTCCAAAGTCTAAGAACTAGCACAAGATGAAGTCCTGCAACATCATCACCGCAATCATTAGAGAGAGGAATCTCTACAAATCTCTTCACCCACTGATTTAGAGGAAGAAAAAATTGTTATGGCTGGAACAAGGTCTAGCTAAGATTATTTGAAGAATTACGATTAGCCAGGACCCTCCAAGCTATCTGAACTAACCAAGTAAAAGGAGACTCAGTTCGACAAGGTGTTGCGACGTTCAACAGATGGTCCTAAAGCCCTATTTTGATATGATATCATAGCCTAATTAGCCAATATCCTAGCTCATATAGCCTTATTCGAACTTTTATGTTTGTTTAAGGAAATTGAGGGATGCTTTGAAAGAAGCCCTGAATGACAATGAGGCATTCCTCACCCACATGATCGAGCGTCTTCAGGATGAAGAACACAAGTAGTGCTATCAATGCCAACGGCAGGAGCCTTATATCACTTTTACTCTAAAAGACATGCTCATCAAAGATCACCATCATAACCGACCCATTTACTATACTAGGTATTTAGGGTCGACAAAGATCGAGAGGATTCACATTTACCCAATACTACATTAAGTATAATTTCGCGAAGACTCTTAAGCTTTTTGGGTATTCCCCTTTGCAAGCTCTCAGAGACTACTGCCACTATTTTCGGCTTTAACTCTAGTAGTAGCCGATTTCTTGAAAATATTTGACTTAAAGATAGAAGTGACTTGTTATGTCATTGACATCGAAATGCCCTATAACCTCCTCCTTGGATGACCATGGATCTATTCCAACATTATCGTCCCGTTAACGCTTCATCAATGTTTTAAATACATCGATGAGCAAGGGGTTTAACAAAAGATTGACGCTAAAAAGTACCACTTCAAGGGGGTATAGAATTATCTTACTAAATATCTTTTGTATGATGAAAACCATTGATGATTCAATATGGGAAATAGAACCGCTTGTATATACCCTCGAAGATTGATGTACTGACCAGTCAACGGAAGATCAGAGCAACTAGATCTTTAATAAAGAAGAATTTGCTTATGACTATTCTGTTGACCCTGAGTATGAACTCAAGAGTCAAAACTTTGATGTCTAGGCTAGCTTTAGAACCAGCATTGCACATGCCAATACATGAGTCATACTCGACTCATCAACAACCGGGCAACTCAGAGCATACCACCTTCACGATCCCAACTAAAAGAGACACCTAGAATCCGATTATCTTTGGAAAAGTCAAGTTGCGACCTTAATAATTGAGCTCAGATGAGGAAGCTGAAGGAGTACCAGAATCCCCCCCAGCTATAGTTGCCAATACTAGTATATAACGACAAAAATAGGGTACAACTTTTCTCGAAAATAAGGATTGAATTTCAATCAAGGACCAAGAGTCCCTCTAATCCCCTTTGGACTAGAAGAGTAGGCTTTCGATTATTATAATCGAATCAAACATGGATTCGGATACATTTCCCTAGAACCCGGGTCACAAATAGGACCATCATCTAATGACTTCCTAAACAACTATTTGGATATGTCTAATTGGGGTTCCAACATCAGCCTTAGAGCCATTTGTGATGAATTCACAACTAACATGGTATCGTACAATCTAATTATGAATCTTGAGGAATCTGAAGTGTTCAAAGATTCTGAAGATTATTCATAGGCAAAGCATCTTGAAAAGTAGTGGAAGTCATATTTTGAAGTCGGTGGACCACCCACCGAAGATAAAATGGTCAAATTAACATAGGCGATGGAGTCAAACCCAAGCCCATCTTCATTAGTGAAAGTTTATCTTCCACTGAAAAAGAAGAACTCATAACTATTATTCGAGAGTACATTAATATCTTCGCTTGGAGTTACGAAGACATCCCTGAGTTAGACCCCAATGTGGCCATACATCCCCTTGAGATTGACCACAATGTTAAGATGGTCAAGTAACAACAACGACGCTTCTGTCCTATATTGATAGAGAAAACCGAGAAAGAAATTCATAAACTCATTGAATGCAGATTCGTATTTGAAGAACAATACTCGGATTGGCCGACTAACATTGTGGTAGTGATGAAAAGAATAGCAACATCCGAATCTATGTTGATTTTAAAGATCTTAATCTCAGTTGCCAGAAGGATGAATTCCCTCTTCCTATCACATATGTCATTCATGAATAGTTTTTTTTGGATATAACTAGATCAAAATGCATCTAGACAATTAGAAGCATACAGTTTTCAGGACACCCTTGGGAGTATTCTTTTATATAGTAATGCCATTTGGTCTAAAAAATGTTGGAGCAACTTACCAACACGCTATGAACATAATTTTTTACGGGCATTTGCATTATATACTCCTCACCCCCTCCCCCTGGGGGCGATGGAGATGATGTCGCTAGTGATTTGATGCTCGTTGTTCCCCTCTTTTCAGGTAGCGAGCCAGGCATACAGAGAGTTGTAGGTTGATGGACTTTCAGCTTAGCATTCGTCATATATTAGTAGTAGTTATTTATGCTCCACAATAGTTTATTGATTATGTTCAGACATTTAGAGTTGTATTTCATTTTGTAAAGGCTGAGTGCCTTAGTGCTATTTTATTTGACTCTATATATTGAGATATTTCACATTCATATCAGATTTATCAGTTGTACTTTATTTTATTCAGTTGGAACATGATTATGAGTACTTAGATATCTCTTTCCTTTATCATGTTCATTGTAGTATTATCTTATCCTATCTGCTTTGTACCTACACTTATTTATTGTTGATTGCACTAGAGAGATATTACTGTGATAGTGAAACGTGTTGTTGCATAGTGTTGGTGCATGGAAGATTTGACATCCTTGGGTTCATCTTGGACTACAGCCTTGTGTGAAACCAAGGGCGTCACACTCCACCCCCACACCTAAATTTTACATTGTCCTCAATGCAAACTCTATGATACACAAAGTAAAGAAGATAGAAAATGAAGCACTTACATTTGTTCGGTTGATCTAGAACAAAGATAAAAACTACAATTACCTTTAAAGAGGATAAAGTTAAAAAATTATTCTTTCTTTTCTTCTTCTTTTTTAATCACCATTTCTCAGAAATTTTTTTTCCATAACTTTTTTTAATATCTTTTTTCTCATATGTTTTTCTTTTCTTTTTCTCTTTTTTTTCTTTTTTTAAGAACAAGTAACTCTCAAATGAGAGAAGAATAAATCTTTTTTATTATTTTTGTTATTATGAGACAAAATATAAAGATATATAATAAAGTATTAAACATAAAAAGTTCATGCTCTACGTCAAATCCTATCTTATTACTGAAAATTCTAACTCAGATCTTAAAGAAATCCAGAATGAAAAACTCAAAAATATGTAAAAACTTTATATATTCCATAGTTTTCAATAATTTCTGCAGCAATTGAAGGTGGATGTTAATGGTGTCATGCATTTTAAATTTTTTATTCTCAAATTTAAGCTTAGATTAATGAATGTTTATCCCTGAAACTCAAGATTCATGATTGAGATATGAAAATGTAGTTGTTGTATTTTTTCAAGGAATCTAAGCTCTCCTCAAAGAGAGCCTTTGGAGCTAGTCTTTGCTAGGTCTTGCTCATCTTCTATACTCTAGCTATAGTCTTATGGTAGCCCCTTATCTTAGGGTCATTAGTGAAAAGTTCTTCAAAGCTAAAATTTGTATCTAACTCAATTCCTTCATTGTGAAAGACTTATATGATTCTAGTATCTTTAGCTCCTTACTAAAGAATTCCTCAAAATCCGATCTGACCAATTTTTTTCGGGATAATATATTTCTTGAAGAATCGGTAGATTAGGATTTTTCATTGGCTTAGTCTCAAAAATTGGTTTAACATAGATTAAATAATTGGTATTATTCCTAATCCCAACTTGCATACACCAAAATGAAATTTTAAGGAACTTTTTTTACTAAAAACAAATTAGGAAAAAGTTCTAAGCAAAACAAAAGTTAGTTAAGTTTCTTTTTGCTTTTTTTAGAAAAAACTAAAAGACGTAAAAGATTTATGAAAGAAGAAAAGAAGAATAAAAGGAAATTATAACTAAAACAAATCAAAAGTAACCATTGTGAAACAATCACTCTTATTTCTAGGGTTAAGCCCAGACTCAACTAGACCCTCTCCTAACCAAAAACTCATTGAGTAAAAAGATTAAAGTTTACTCAGTCAGTTAGCCAAGTAAGGATAGTACTAGAGGGAGGTGAAAGAACAATTAAGTACATTGTTCATTGCGAAACTCTTTACGTAACCCCTAAACCTTACCTTAGACACCAACGGATTCAAGAAAATTTAAACTGGTTCACTTAAGGATTTTGTGTTCCTTAATGAGCTTTCCTTAATGAGATTGAATCCTTAAGGGCTAACGTCTGATGAGTTTTAAGAGGCTTGGGTTTGTATAGTGAGAAATTATTAATTTGTGGGCAAAGGAAATGGTGATAAAATCACTTATCTTGATTAGAGAGTATTGTCTTTAAGAGTATTTTCAAGTGTATGTCAAATCAAGATGCTCAAATCACTTGGTTAAATTCTTACTAACTATATGCAACGCAACCCTGGGAATTAAAAGCAACTACAAAAGGATGCAAAAAGAATTTTTTTTATTTTTAATTAGAGTTAACAATCAAACAAATATAATATAGAACTCTTATTTGAATTTATTATATTGTTAGTAGTTGTTCAAGTGGACGGTGAATTTATTAGGGTTGACAAAAATAATTTTTTAAAGATCCTAATTGTCTCTAATTGTGAGAAACTAACTAAAAGGGGTGGAGTTGAAATTACTAGAAAGAGGAATTACTATAAGCAAGAGGGTTCTAGTCTCTTGAAGGTAAATCTTCAATCTTCAAAGTTGTTACTTCACACTAAAACACACAAATCAAGGAACCAAAATAGAAAAATTCAAAGTACAAGCACCTTCCCTGATAATGACGCTAAAAACTTGATAGGGGTTAAATCCAAACTAAAGTTGTAAGCACACAACTATCAAGTTATAGTATAGAAAAATATTGATCCCACGAGGAAGGTGTTGTAGGAGATAATCAAAATTGGTTCTTAAGTTGTGTGTGTGACAATTAAGGGTGATACAAGTGATTGTGGAGAGATAAAGAGAGTGGTTGTGACTATATGCAAACAAAATAAAAATAGATTAAAAGAGGAGAAAGAAAGATGAAGAAATAGAGGAAAATAAACTCAAGAAACAAATAAAGAAAAATCAAGAATAACGAGAAAAATCATGAAAAGTAAAAGATGGAGGATTAAATTAGAGATATGAGGAATCTAAAATTGAATTTGCTAGTCAATTTCACTTAGAAATTATGAACTATTCTTTTTTATCACATTTTACTTAAAATTTATTAAGCATAGACTATCAAACCACTTAAAAAAAGCATAACCTATTAAAATTATCATCTAAGTAAAATTAACATTCATGAAAAAAATAACAATTAGATATTAATTTTAGAAGTCATAAGCATAACCTATAAAACCACTTAAGATAAGCATGGATTATTAACTTCTTCTTCTATTAATTAGTTCTCTAGTTGATTACCCTAAATATGATCATTTTAAGCACAAGAGAATAATTCACGAATTATAAAAGAAATCAAACTAGTTTCATAAAATTCTAGAATTCTTACAAGAATTAGTTCAACATCTTAGAAAATAAAACAAAGAAATAAAATCTAGACTAGAGAGAATAAAAAAAAGAGAATGAAAATAAGAATAACTACAAAGAGGAAAATAAGAACAAAGATTAAAGATCTAAACTATGAAAAAACAAAAGAACATAAAAGGAAATATAAACTATGCAAGAATATAAGTCTATACTACAAAATAAAAAAGCAAGAAAATAAAGAAAAAATAAAGACATGAAATTAAATATACTCTACAATGCATCAAAATAAATCTAAAACGAGAGGGTTCTAGCCCCATTGAATATCTAAAACAAGAAAAGAAAATATTACAAGAAAATAAATGATAAAAGAAAAAATTTACATTCCAAGAGGATTCTAGCCTCCTGAAAGCAAACATTCATCTTCATATTCATCATCAAGTAAAGAGAAGAAAAGAAAAATATGAAGAGGTGAAAAAATTCTTTTATTAATTACAACAAAGTTATAATTTTTTGAAGGTCTTCTCAATTAGGAGTAACTCTCCTCTCCAAATGAAGTTTTTACAAAAATTTTCACACTTAAACCCCTCACCCTCTATCTCTATTTATAGCCTACAACAAGCAATAAGAACTATTAGATTTTACTTGGGCTCCAATGATTAAATCTTAGCCACAAAACAAGTTTGTTACGAACCAATTAGTCGATCAATCTATTGACCAATTGGTTGACTAATCGATTAGAATTTCAAAATTCTAAAAATGTAGATAGCTCCGTCTCATCGAGATAAATAATTTTCATATATTATATGTTAAATTTTACGTTTCGTATTATGAGATATCGTCGTTTCTTTATGGCTAATCATCTTGAGCATGACTTCAACTTGATTTCTTTTTATATTAGATCCTTACTTCTTTGGCTTTTGTAGATCACTTGGCTTGATCCTAGGCATCAATAAAAGGTTAAAAAAAAAGAAATTTGAGTTCTCTTTCAACTCTTATTCATTAACCTGTAAATTAACTTAAAACATGTTATTCGTGACATATTTAATTTAATATTATAGATAATGAGGGTGTAAAAATGTAATAAAATGTGATTATTACCTGGGATTAAGGAGAGTAGCTTGGGTTCTAACAGTCACCAACCTTGTTGTCTGAGCCTTAAATTCTACAACCTTGAGATCCCTCTCCTTAGCTAACTCGCTTGACTTAAGTTCGAGCTCCTCTTTCTGCTATTGAGCTGCTTCCAACCATGCTTGAGTTGCAACAATGGCCTCCTTGGCCTCATTGATGGTGGCTTCTTTCTCCATAACGACGTTCTGAAGCTCTGCTTGATTGCCATCAACTGATGCAAGGCTATCATTCAACCTTGAAGCCTCATTTTAATCTGGTCAATTTCTTTACGAGCAGACTCTTCAACCGCATAGTGCTTCACCGAGAGTTGATGGAATTCAAGTTCGGTAATGCCATCAACATCAGTCACCCGAGGCCGTTGCAACTCTTAAAACTTAAGTTCAAGCTCATTGATCATTGTCTTGAATAGTTTAGTATGTATGGGACCTGCAACCATCGCCAGAAGGCCAAGCTGATTCTTCAACACACCAATAGTATGAGCATACAAGCCTTTTTGCATAGCCAAAGCGGATTCAACACTTCAGTTGAACAGCTTCATTAAGCTCTCAATCAGGATCTGAATCTCCAACTCAATCAAATCATCAGAGTTACGAAATTAGGGAATGTCCACACGGCTTGAAGGACCCAATCCTGTAGAAACTACCAATGCATTTGTAGTTGAAGAGTTTAGTAGGACATGCATTTGTTCGCAGCCTAATAAGAGGTATGGAGCGAGTGCGGCCAACATGCTGCAAATATCTACCTGGGTAGAAACTATAGATGTCACCTCAGTGGATGGGATGATAGGTCTCACAACCAACGCTGTAGTTATTGGCATATCTATAGGAACAACTTCAATACCAGTAGTCGAGACCTCTAGCCCATTAGACACATCCTCCGCTATGATCGGTCCTCGTAAAATCGAAGCTTAGAGCTTAACGACACTACCCTTCTGGCTCCTGCTAGATAGGGGAAATTGATGCATCATCATCTTCATCAAATGACTCAAGAATTATAAATTGACACTGAGTCACTGAAACAGGTGCAAGTGCAAAACTAATTATTATATCGATGGTTGGATTAGACTCCAAGATACTAGAAACACCGTCAAAATCAGCCACAGGCTCAAGCTCGCCACCAACAGGAATAATTGTAGGAGCCGCTCCACCCATGGTCCCCAATCTGGGTTCAACATTTGCTAGAGAGATATACAAAGAGTTAATCATTGAAGTAAAGAAATTACGCAAGATCAGTCAGAGCAAAGTATACCTAACATGTAAGAAGAACAACTAATGTCGCCCTCGAAGCTCGCATCATCATGCTCAAGGCGTCTGCCATAATCCATATTCTTCTCATCATCTAGGTTTTGTTAATCGAGAAGAATAGGCTCTTTACCTGCATATAAGAACCAGATGTATTTCAGACGACTCGATACAAGAATATGAGTAAAATTCACCTGAAAGTTTAGCTATATGTTCCTTCTTTAGAATTGCAGGATATTCTTCCCTAACCCTTACAGAGCCCCCAGGTATGCTAAAGGGCTCAGGTTTTGAAGACTCCAAATGTTGCTTCTTGGAAGGCTGTTGTGGGAGATGAGCTTATAATGGCTTCTTTCCTTTATCCCCTTCCTCTATTAGGTGCTCCTTAACAAAGTGCATATTCGGACGATTCTCGGATGTTTACACCGAGTGGCCTTTGAGGAGTAGGATGCTCTCTCGGTGCATCCCAAGCTTCATCTTCTGGTACATTCTCTACTAGAAATTCTTGAAGTACAGGAGCTCTACTCTTTGAATCCTTCTTTGATAGCTCCTTATATCTCTGGGTGATCCACTGTAAGCTAGTTTGCTCAAATGAAAGCCAGGATTGGGAACAATCACTTTGTAGTACAACTTGTAGAACCCTAACATCATATAACAATTGGGTATATAATAGGGAAGTGTAAATCTGGTCCCTATACCCCGATAGCAAAATAATACTAAGCATGAGCACTACCAAACTTTCCGTGCACAACAAACCTAGATTTGGATTCCCGATGAAAAGCTGGTCATAACCAAATTGACGAGCAAATTAGCAAGACAAGTATCGTTCAATGTAGCATTCAGTGCTGTTCAACCTAGCAATGAGGTGACCTAGCCTGATATTAACAAATCAGTTAAAAGACTGGCTAGGTAGGCAAGTAAAACCTCTACTACTTGCACCTTCTTCAAACTCGTCCCCGGGGCTTGTACCATCAATCTCAGGAAAATAGCAGTAAAGGCGGTAATGATCTTTGTTCTGAAGAGCCCAATGAAACCCTACAAGGTATTTGACGATCCACTTCGAGCACTCATACCTTTGAAGTAATGAGACACCCTCTCCGCTAGGTGCAACAGCTAACATCAACGAGAAGCAGTGTGAAGTAAACAATATCACTAGATATGTATACTATAACTCAACATGAAGCTCCAAGCATCTGTAACGTGATTCAACTCACTCCAAGCTCTCGACTGATTCTCCTTGATCTGCTCAAGTTTTGCCTTCTCGGCTAATAACAAATCTGGCAATCGACAAAGTATGTGGAGTTTACCCGCTTAGTTGCTCCCTACATGGGTGATCTCCTATTAGAGCTATTTTATTTCAGCTCCTCCGTTGAGAAGCATCTCTGATCTAAGTGATGGAGACTTTGACATTGAAGAGATAAAGATGGAGATGAGGATGAAGAATTTAGAATGGAAATGGTGCTATTTATAGCCTCCTCCAAATCCAAACTTCTAAGAAAATACCATCTTTTTAGATTTAATTGAACCTGACAAAGAGGCTAAATCTTAGCCTAAAACTCAGTCAAATCTATAGCAGATCTCATGAATCTTCAATCAAGAGATCTCGGCTGCAGATCATAGCGCGAATCCAAAGGCGTAATCCCGATGACCATCACCAATTGGTGAAGAATGTCAATAATTGGTGAACTTCGCCTACTTAACCTAGAATTAGCCAAACTTCGATGATCTCTCAACTTTGCCTAAATAATAAAGAGAGCGAACTTTATTCCAAACACAGAATTAGACGAATACAAGCATCATAGAGCCTTCAATATAAGTCTACAATAGAGGAAGCCACGTTCAATAGTACACCTTTGGTAACCGAGTAGATTGAAGGTAATTTTCAACCTAAACAAGACGACTTGATCTACGTTCAATAGTAGACCTGTAGCTATTACACAAAGTATTTTAATCCCTACTACAAGTCAAATGCAGAATCTTGAAAACTTTGGTGTGGGGTAGAGGTTTTATAGATGGTTAAAATATATTTTATCCAGGTCGATATCTAGCTTGGATCCAAGAATTGAATGCCAAGGGCTAAACACTTCGAATAAACCCCAAACTCGCGCCTACAACAAGCTATAGTGAAGTTCACTTAACAAAACATGCAAACCTCACCATGCAGCTCATCTTGACTAGACTCGACCAAGTCAAGAATGGGTCAACTCCTACGTAACTATAGCGACGTCCACCAAACAAAGCATGCAAACTCTGCCACATAGCTCGATGTGACCTAACCAAGTCAAGAATGTATTGGCTCCTAATTCACACTCCAGGCTGAGTCAAAAGGCATCATTAGCTGGCTAAATTGCAAGTCAAATTTTGTGCTGAATTTAAACTTATAGATGAAGTTTGCCAACCAACAAACTTCACTCATAACATCCTAAGTGAGCCACGTCATCCACGATTCTAAAGACGGGTCACGCGCGTCCAAGCGAGCCTCACCTAAGTGTCTTCAGCGAGCTTCGCCGAATCAGTGAACCTCACCAAACAGCCATTTGAGGCTATTTTTAAGGGGATAACTACTCCCCACTATCACTTATTTTGATGGCCACTTAATCACTATGAAAGATCATTGACTCTCTCTTTTAGCCTATAAAAAGAGAAAGAGATTGTTCATTGGAGACACTTACACAGGCACAAAATCAAGAGATTGACCCTATACACACATAAGGAGAGATCACTAACCTTGCACTTGCGTTTCTCTCATGTTTTGGTGCTAAGAGAAGATTGAGTTATCCTCTATGCAACCAAATCTCATCAACAACAACAGACTCATTGTCTTAGTCGCTCTATCAACGGAGTATAAGATCGACTCTCTATAGGCACACAAAAAAGAACAACATGAAATATAAATTTTTTCTTAGTTTTATTGTAAGCCTTCTAATTATAATTTGTGTTAATTGTAATACTTAAAATATCCAAAACACTCATCGGACATAAATTTCAGACATAAATTTCAGACGTAAATTTCACACGGGCTAGGCCAACACGTAGAATGTGTAGAGTGTGATTATAAGTGTGTAAGTTGTAAAGTTTTCGGTGAACTAGAAAACCGAGTTGTGAGGTGTAAACGTTATTCGGGTGAGCGTCGGAAAACCCGATTGTGATAGTGGATTTCTCTCCGGGAGTGAGGAGCAGAAATGTAGGACGGAAGATCCGAACTCCGTGATCATCTTTGTGTGTTAGAATTTGCATTGGCGTATCATTTGTGTCTATTGCTTAGTCTATTTTTTCACCATTGCTCATTGTTTACATTGCCCTATCACATTTGTTTTTTGCTTATCCTTGCATATAATTATTGTCTATCATTCTTTCTAGGACATATTTGTTAATAACTTTTAATCGGTATTAATATCTAATAAGATTAGCAATAACCATATTCACCCCCTCTCTAGGGTGTTTTCAGAGAAGATAACAATAAGAACACACAAAAATTAAAATGACGAAGGAAAATACCTTCTCTAGATTATGAAGAATAAAAGATTACAAAATCTTCCCTCACAATCTGTGACGCCCCTGGGTTCACACAAGGCTGCAGTCCAAGATAAAACCAGAGATGTAAAACCTGCCATGCACCCACACTGTGCATAAACACGTTTCACCAATCAGATCAATATCCTCTAGTGGAACCAAATAGAAGTGCAGGTACAAAACATGCAAAATAAAGGGAATAAATATAATAGACATGATATAGAAGAGATATCTCATAAATAAAAAGAATCATGTCTCAACTATAATACATCTGATATCTGAATAATGAAAATGTCTCAATATGAATCAACTAAAAATCGTACTAAGGTACACTGCCTTTACAATATAATAATGAAACTCTAATGTCTGAATATGAATGTCAACACAGTGGAGTCTCACTACTAAAACTGAATGACGACGACTATTCCAGAACTCTATCACCCTGCGGCTCTCCGAAACTCCGAACTACCTGAAAAGAAATTTAAAAGAAAAAAAATAATAACAAGAGCATCAGAACACTACAGTAAGATTACCTTCATCCGCCTTCAGGGGAAGTGTTGCTAGATAGAGTGAATGCTCTATCTATTAAGCATAGTCTACCTAGATTCATTTTCCCCATATCTAATAGTATTAATACTTAGAAGTCTATAACACGAGACGTAGTACGTCGAGTAAAATAATCCAAACAAGGAAACCCTTATGTATATACCATATGTCTTAGACTGTAGATACCTAAATATCAATACCGAACTAT
>BQKN01000539.1:302078-335397 GCA_022839385.1 Asparagus kiusianus
CTCAGACTATCAAATAATCGTTTTATTTCAACTCTTTGCAAGATTTTGATTTCATCGCATTATCATGCAACATGGACTATCCTGTAGGTATCCTAAAACAATGTACATAGCCGATTAGTCTAATCATGATCTCAGTGCGTAACATGACTGTGAGACGGTCTACCATATAGGTATCCTAGAAGACGGCTCACAAGCCTCATCGTGCGGAACAGATTGCTAGACAAAGCATCCAAACCCGACACAATGTCATGTACAAATGGAATATCGACGCACTACCTCATGTAGTACTGAACTGAGCTCATCAACGATATCCATCTCATGTATAAACTATGTATATATGGTATGTTGACGTACTATCCCATATAGTACAGAGCTGTGCTCATCAATAACATCCAACATGTGTATGAATGATATCTAATTCGAATACGATCAAATCAAAACTCATCATAATCCCCTTGGGATTCTCAAATGCGTAACACAACATATTCATGACTATATGTGTAACATCAAGCGGCTCAAAACTCCGCAAATGCATCTCAAAATGGCACAACATAGCTCCACAAAACGAGCAGGAAAATAGTCAGAACTTCTGTTAGTAAAACGAGCATATCTTTCTCTAGGAAAACTATTTTTAAAAATAGTTTTCTGTTTTGAAAACTAGATACATATAGCTTTCATTTGGAACTAGTTTGGTTAAATTTAGAGTTTATTTGCTATCTTAGAATCTTAGTTAAAGATTATACAAGTGCTGCAGTTTTCTGTAGAAAAATATATATTTAGTACATCTCTTAAATTTCTCATACATAAACGAAATTTTGAATAACCCTAATGATCATGATCATGATACTATCATAAATAGTATGAAAAGATTACTAATCTAGCATTGGTTTAAGTTTTATCATTAAAAAAATCTAATTTTTAACATCACAAGTTAAAATTTAAACATGAAAACACATATTAAACATCTAAACTAGTTATTTAACTATGAGGATGGGTTTGGATGAAGATAATCTTTCCTCAAACGTTGTTCGTTGTTCTAAGCCTTTGAAATAAACAATAAGTAATCCATGAGCACAAACAACCCGTTCTCCCTTGTCACACGTCGAAGATCTCGCCCTCGTGTCGGTATTGTGCTTCACAAAGCTCTCAAAATTCATAAGAAAAAGATATAGGGTTTTTAAGGGGAGAGGGTGGCTGCTAGGATTCATAGATATGATAAAAGAGAGGAATTTTCATAAAAAACATAGGTATATATATGCAAACCCGAAGCAAACCTGTTTGACCCGAACCAGGAAACCTAGTCTGACTAGGAAAACAACATTCGATATTTTAACTATAACTTTCACATCTGACCTCGGAATAAGGTGATATAAGATTAGTTGGAAAGATCATGAAGATACCTACAACTTTGATTTTTTAAGTTTTTCCAGATTCTAACGGTTTCTATGTGTAAAATGTATGTACTTTTAACTGATCATTTTTTCCAGATTCAGGCCCGTACACGTGTGCATGATATCACTTCTATATTAACATATATACATTGAATTGATCACAAATCAATTTCTAGAATACTAAAACATTAATAAATATCATTTTTTCATAATGTAACATATTTATTATTATTTATTACAAAATATTCAAAATTTTGGGGTTTTACACAATCTCACTAGAATAAAGAACAATCTCCCTATTCTCTTTAAAATCCAATCTGATGTTTAGAAACCCTAAACAATCTCTATGTATATGTCTAACAATATGGATGGCAATCTCTATGTATATGTCTAATAATGTGGATGGCAATCTCCTAAATAACAAGCCCAATGGAAATTGAAAAACACGTTAAAAAGGAATTCAGATTCACCCAGGAACCCGATCCGGTCGACCGACCTTGTTGGTTCGGTCGACCGGGCAGAGGGAAGTTTGTAACCCTGTAGGTGTGCACATTTTTGGTCGACCAACATTGGTCGATCGTTCGACCGATATGGCCTTGTCGGTCAACCGGTGTCAACCATTCGGTCGACCGACCAAAGCCGATTCTTCCATTTCCTGATTCTTCTATTTTTCTGCTTTTGACCTCTTTCGCCGCCACCAACGGCTCCACCCACATCTCTATTCTCAAGCTATCATGAGAATCATCTACCCTCAAGCTCCCACGAGGATCGCTAAAATCCCGAAGCAAAGAGAAGATACACCCGTATCATGGCTCCCCCTTTTAGGAACTTGAAATCCTGTGCAAGTTAGAACTTCAGCTGAGGGAACTCGCGAGCCTCTCTTTCCCTATTGAACCACCTAGCCTTGCTAGGAACTTGACCTTGACGTCCGGTCAGAAACGACTCCTTCGTCTTGCGTCTCATCGTAGTCACCTTCCGCTCCAAAATGCAATCCTCTTTTAGCAGCTCTTCTCTATCAAACCACAAGTCTTCAATGTGAGGTAAGATCACTTTGTCATCACCCTCATTGTCTAACAATGGAGGCTAAAACAATTTTAAGTACTCGGCATTAATCACTGAATACAAGCCTAAATAAGGTGGTAAACCAAGCTTGAAGGCGTTGTCATCAATCTGATTAAGAATCCGAAACAAACCATATCGTATAGGCTTCAACTTCTTCCCTTCTCCTTTTAGCCACTCCTTACTTAACTTCAGCCACACTATACCACATTTGCCAAAATTACAAGGAACTCAATGTTGATCATATTTTTTCTTGTACTTTGCTTGTGACTTCTTCAACTGAGCTTCAACTGTAGCGTGAATCTGCCCAATTTTCATTAAGCTTGTTGTATTTCGCTCCCTTCCTTATCGTTAGCCATAGCTTCACTAGCAAATTTTCATTCTTATTGATTGACTCCTTAACTGAGGAGGAGCCACTATGAGAAGAATCTCCGACATTGTAGATTGTCAGAATAACATTACGAGGGGAAGCCTTGACAAGTGTTGGGTGAGAGTCATCACCCTGAGTCTCTATTGGTGCGGAAGACTGGAAAGTATTCTTCAGAGACGAGGCCCTCCTATACTTGTGGGAAGAAGAGTATCTTGATGAAGACGAGGAGAGATACTCCTCGAACTTGACTTGGTCGAATTCGTATTCTAGGCAATCGACCATCAAACCAACTTGAATGTTGTTAGGCTACAACACTACAGTCTCTATAATAGGACTGTTGGCTCCCACTGTGGTTGTCAACGTGTTTGCCTTGGGAACAATTTCCTTTGTAGGATCCATTAAAACTTTTAAAAGGAAACAAAAAACAAACTTTACAAGTGTCACTCTCCACTCTACAAAGAAAATAAAAATTTGTTCCCTAGTAACACGTACAGAAAGTCCTACGTAGTAGCCTCTGCTTGCGTGTGATTCTTTACCTGTGCCGGGAATGCGTTATCTGTGGACCACAGAGTTACGTTTCTAAGTTGGAGATGAAGAACGTTTAAGGTTAATGTTTAAGTGTCTTAGAAAGGTAAGACAAAAACTCTTCTCAAGATCAAGTCTAAGCTCGAACTCAAGGAAATACCAAAACACTCTGAGAATGCTCGGGAGTGAATGAAGAACTCTCTCTTGCTCTCATAGTTCTCCAAATTCCAGTTTGGTACCCTGCACAAGTGTGTAGGGGAGTATTTATAGTAGTGGGGATCCGTTACCGTCAAAGAGAAGGCAAACAACCCTCTAGCCACTGTCTCATACTTGCGAGACAATGTTTACTGTTTTTCCTAAAGGAGACAATGCCAGGGGGTTTTGTAACTGCCACCCCACTACCTTAAAATGCATTGAATGGCGCACTTTTCATGGGTAGTGGGTGTATTTCTAGGGTTAAACTGCCCATGATCATTAATGAGCTTTCTCCAATGGTTATGGAGCCAAGTAGACCCAACAAAATCGTAAAAAATACCCCTTGAACTTGGGAAACTGTTTCACAGTTCGTGAGATAGTCGTTACCGTGTCGCATATGCACGACAGTCCACACTGTCTCGCATATGCAAGACAGAAGAGACTGACTCACAAACAGTGAGACAGCTCCAAGTCTCCTTTAGCTTGGTGTTTTGTATTTTTCTTTGCTTTCCTTCGTGTTGGTTGGTCTCCTCTGACTTAGATGATGACATTCTTCATCTTCTCTCCGACTTAAACTGAGATTGGGACCCATAGGTAATTTTTAATGCCTACAATAATAATATTAGATTTGAGTAGTGACTCATCGCTTGGTAGGTTACTAATTGAAAATAAAAGGGCAGATAGGGGCACATCCCTGGAAGGCCACTATAAATGATATCGTTAGTAAAATAACGATCTCAGATTTAAATAGTGACTCATCATTTGGTAGGTCATTATAAGAGGATAGATAGGGGCACATCGCCTGGTAGACCATTATCTTGAATAACATTATTTGTAGGAATGATGGTGTGGAAATAATTAAGTCGTTTAGTGACATGAGAGTATAACGTCTGTGATTATAATAGAAGCACATCACATGGTAGGCCGCTATTTTTTATCACTCTAAGGAGATAGAACGTTCGACAAAGATCAGATGGTGAATTGTCGCATGGTATATCACTGTCATAAACGAATGACAAGTAGGGGCTCATTGCATGGTAGGTCATTACTTGACAGTGTATTTACAACAGAGATTTGAAAAGTCGACTATCAGAGGTAATTGTTAACATGATAGCTTTTTGTGGACCTGCCATCCTGTTGGAAAGGATTAGTGGGAGAATTTGGAGAAAATTGGCTATCAGAGGTTATCATTAACGTGATAGTTTTGTAGACCTGCCATTCTGTTGAAAAGGATTGGTGGGAGAATTTAGAGGGCGGTAAGGAATGAAATTTTCACCTTAATTGACTTCGTGGGAGTTGAAAGAGTTTTAATGGATTTAACAATGTCGAAGGTCGCGTTCCTCGATATTGTTAAGGTCAGGTATCACTGTCGCATACATGGTGTTCGAACTTATAGCGTTGTTGAGATTGGGAATGATCTTCTTTCCTTTCCATATGAGCATGATAGTCTATGTTAATCATGAAGACCTTTGTAGGGAAGTCGCCGGTATATAAGAAGCCTATGGATAGTACTTCTTTAGAAATTTACTATTAATAGGCATCATGATCTTATCGCCATCTTGATTGATTGTAATATAATCAATTTGAGTAGACCGTTTCTACTACAAATGGTCCTTCCCATTTTAGTTCGAACTTGCCCTTCTTTTTGGAGTTTAGAACCATTAGACGTTGGAGGTTGAGAACCAGATCACTTTCCTTAAAAATGTGGTGTATGACTTTCTTGTCAAATGCTTTGGAGATTCGATCTTGGTAAAGCTTGATATGTTGTTGAGCTTGTAGTCGTTTTTCGTCTAGCGCTTCAAGTTCTTCAAGACGTCAGCGATGACTTTTTTTGTTATCGTATAGGTCGCAAGTGCTATCCAAAGCGATAGAATTTAAACTTCCAATGGCAATACAGCTTCACATTTGTATACCAAGGAGTATGGCGTAGCACCTGTTAGCATATGAACCGTCGTGCGGTACGCCCATAAGCTTTGACTCAACTTCTTATTTTAGTCTCGTTTGCTTGTGGAAACCAATTTGGTGAGAATTTTGATGATGGTCTTATTGAAAGCTTCTTGTTGTCCATTCACAGTAGGGTTATAAGCTGTCGATGCCAAGTTTTTGATTTTGAACTTATCGTAGAATCGTGTGAAGGCTTGGTTGACAAACTGGGGTCCGTTGTCATGGATGATGCGTCTTAGGACGTCACACCTGTATATAATGTGATGTTTGATGAACTTGACCACATCACTTGTCTTGACTTCTCTCAATAAAATTGCTTCGTCCCACTTGGAAAAGTAGTCAGTTATCGCCAGGATGAAGCGATGTCCTTTTACAGAAGGCGGGGAAATTGGCGCGATGATGTCCATACCCTATGTTTCGAATGGCCATGAAGTGGTCGAAGGATGCAGATGTTCCGATGGCTGATGCATGTAGTTGGCATGTATTTGACATGCGCGACATTGTTTGGCATAGACAACGGCGTCGCTGATCATCTTTAGCTTATAGTAGCCAAGTCTACGCAGTCAGTCCTATAGTTTAGGTCCTGGCTGATGAGCTCCACAGAGGCCATCATGGGCTTCTTTAAGGGCTTCTTCTGCTTCTTTGTTAGACAAACAGCGAAGTAGCAATCCATCGTACGATCTCATGTAGTAATCTTAGCACTCGTCTGCGGACGGATTCTCTTCCTTTAACATCTTCAGGTAGTAAGCCATATAAGACATAATCGATGATCGAGAATCGCCAATCTCTGGGTTTGAATGCTTTGGATTCTTCATTGACCACATTGACTTGCAATGCATATTTTGGTCGGAACAGTTGCTTGCTGGCTATAGTGATTCGCTGAGTAGTTCCTTCGGGTAGAGCTAGTGTAGCTACGAGTGATGCCAGGGTATCGACATATGTATTCTTGAGGTGAGGCACATAATTAATGTAAAAGCCTTCAAAAGAATTAGATAATGTGATGACCACTTCATGTTAAGGGACTAGATCCTCATGCCTGACCTCAAACTCCCCTTTTAGCTGATTGATGACGAGCTTCGAGTCACCATATTCTTCTAGGTGCTTTACCCCCAGCTTTTTGGCTAGGTCAAGACCAATGAGCAAAGCATTGTACTCGGCTGCGTTGTTAGAGCATGACTCCGTCAGAGAGAAAGCTCGAGCTAACACATGGTTTTGTGGAGAAATCAAAACTACTCCCACTCTAGCAATAATTGTAGCTTTAGGGAATGTTCTTGATGCGCCGTTGAAGAATAATTGCCACACCTGCTCTTTCGAGATCACATTGACTTTGCATGTATCATCCGGCATATCTTGGTATAAATCAACTCTTTCCTCCAAGGGGTGGTTTGCAAGAGATAGTAGATAGCTTGACCTTTTACTACTTTTTGTGGTGTGAAATAGATGTCATACCGGGACAACAGCAATGCCCACCTTGCAAGTCGCCAATTCAATGCCCCGGATTGTGTCATGAATACTCGTATCAGATTAACTTTAGAAATGACATAGATGGTTTGTCTGACCAAATAGTGTCGCATCTTTTTGATCGCGAAGGCCAAGGTCAAACATTCCTTCTCGACGGGTGGATAGCGGTGTTCAACTCCTGATAAAGTCCTACTGAGATAGGAAATGGCTTGCTCATGACCATTATTATCGTCTTGTGCCAGAAGTCCTCCCAGGGCATGCTCTATAGCTCGGATGTACATTAGGAATGGTTTTCATGATGTGCAACTAATACAGGTGGACTGGAGAGATATAGTTTGATCTCATCAAATGCTTTGTGGTAGGCCTCATCCCAAATGAATAATACACCTTTCTTCGTGAGTTTTGAGAATGATTGACATCTGCCGGACAAGTTAGCAATGAACCTGCGAATGTAAGCCAGACGCCATTGTACACCGTGTAGCTCTTTAAGATTTCGAGGAGGCGGAAGCTCTTGAATGGCTTTGGCTTTGTCTGGGTCGAGGTGGATTCCGTTAGCTGTGACCACGAATCTAAGAAATTTATCGCTGGTCATTCCAAGGAAGAACTTGGTTGGGTTCATCCTTAGCTGGTGTGACTGCATTAGGTTGAAAATTGTCTTCAAGTCATGAAGGTGATCACCTTTGCTATGGCTTTTAACAACCAAGTAATCAACGTAGCACTCCACCATCTTCTGCAAGTGTTCCCAAAAAATAGTGGTCATAGCGCACTGATATGTGGCACCAGCGTTCTTCAATCCGAAGGGTATTACCATACAACAGTATATCCTACAAGGTGTTCAGATGGAAGTATGCTTCTTTTCCTCGAGATACATCTTGATTTGGTTGTACCCTGAGAATCCGTCCATGAATGACATCCTTTTAAACTCGCATGTGTTGTTAATGATGACGTTTGTAATGGGTAAGGGGAAGTCATCTTTTGGACACACCAAGTTCAAGTCGTGGAAGTCGATGCAAACTCGAATCTTCCCGTTCTTTTTCAGAACTAGAACGATATTGGCCACCTAATCCGGGTGTTGCTCTTCTCAGATAAACCTCGAATCAATGAGTTTCTTAAATTTGGCTTCGATTGCCTCCATTATCTGTGGACGGAATCGCTGTTGCTTGATAGGCTTAGCATCTGGATTAATGTTAATGCGGTGGATGGCCACCTAAAGATCAAGATCGGGCATGTGCTCGTAGTTCTAGGTGAAGACATCAATATACTCATGTACAAGAGCGATGAGATCTTCTTTTTCTTTAGGTGACAGACTGTCACTTATGAATATGGGCTTTGGATTAGATTCATCTCCCATGTTCACCTGAATTGCCTTATTGTCAGTAGGAGGCTCGCGTTGTTCAAAGTGGTTTTCCCACTGCATGTCGAGTTGCCGACTCAATGAATCCTCGAATAGGGGCAATGGATCATCCTCCCAAGTTTCGTTTGGGAGAGCTGAGATCGTGTTAGCCATAAGTCTCTTGAACATGGCCCCTGTACTGGTGTCCGAATCCCAGCTAATTGATTCGGAAGAAGAGCTAATGGAGTAGCTATTTGACCTTTCACTAGCTTCGAAACACTATGCTGGCGGCGGAGATACATACCTAATCTCCTGCGAGTCTTGTCGTAATAGTTATCAGATTTTCCTTTTAGTACAAAGGGGGTAAGTGGAGCGCGCCAGCCTTTTTCGAAATTTAAACCTCCTGCATGAGAAAAGTCGTATCCTATATTCTCCATTATGCGGCGCATTGTCGGCCTGAATATGAGAATTGTCGAGTTTCTTCTTTTTCTTTAGCTTTATCCTAAAGAGTTTGTAGTGGATCCTCGATTTGCCTAAAGATGATGTCTTCTTGTTACTTTTTCTGACGGGCATCACGAAGGTGGCCTGCGAAGGTTCAATGCGTCGTCGGCTTGTTGTGAAGGATGAGTGGATCAACATGTGCAATGTTGACTCGACATATAACCGTGATAGAGGGTCTGACGATATGTTGGTGCTTGTACCTGATATGTCAGAGTTAGACTCAACGCACGACAAGTAAGCTAAATGCTCATTATTATTGATGACATCTTCGCCGTCATCATCAGTGGTGTCATTTACATCGAGGCTTTCAAGGCTAATCACGACGGGTTCAATGTCATTAAAGTCAAGCCTCTATTTGTTTTCAGGCTTAGTATCGACCTCATTACCACTATCAAGGTCCTTTACTGGTGATGTGCCGGTCGGCTCACCATCTAGGTAGTGGATAGAATTAGTAAAATAATTCTCTACCCCCTTGAATGGTTGCTTTTCTGCGACCACTGTTTTAACCTTACCACTCTCATCCATGTACTTCATGCATTGATGCAGAGTGAATGGAACAATAAAGTTATTGTAAATCTATGGCCGGCCCAATAATAAGTTGTAGGATGTCTCTGCATCGATGACGTAGCAGGTAACATCTATTTTCAAGTCCCCCATCTGGCATTTGAGTTTGATTTTGCCAAGAGGATAGGTGTTAGAGGTGTTGAAGCCATAGATGGTAATCCCCGTTGCTGACAGACGGTGAAGAGGGACCCCGAGAAGATTAATGAGCCTCAAAGATATGATGCTCAGGGCGAAACTAAGGTCAACCTGGATTCGGTCTACCCGAACGGAGTTAATGTATTCCATGAAGTATAAAGGCCTATCGTACTTCAGGTTCTTCACAAACATGTCTTCTGGGGAGAACTTGATATAGGGCATCCGTCCTCTAAAGACTTGGTGGCACTGAGGACACGCTTTCGGTATTTCCTCTGCTTGACTCGGCAGAATATGAGCAAGGAACACCTTATTGTCTGCCAGTGCTTCACGCAAAACTTTCTTTGTTGATCTGGATAAACGTAGTGTAAAACCCTGTACATTTTAATAATTTATATATATGTGATTATTAGTGAAAAATAATGTATATTTATGATAAATGTCTTTATGTCATGTTTGTGCATGATAACTAGTGTTTTGAGTTTATGTGAATGTATATATGCATCAGGTTTGAGGTTGAGTTTTGCAAATTTACAAATCATGCACAGGCAGAAATAGAGTCTGTTCGGTCGACCGTGAGTCGACTGATGTGTTCAGTCGACCCTGAGTCGACTAACGGCTGATTTCCAAGTTTTTGTAGTTCGGGTCTGTTTGGGTTTTTGGGTCGGGTTTTAACTATTGGTATTTATCTCTTTTACTCGACAAAGACCCCCTTTCATCAGTCCTCCCCAGAAACCCTAGCCCCCTTTCCCCTCTAAAACCCTAGCTTCGGATTTTGGTCGTTTTTGGGAGATTTTCGGGGATTTTCACCAGCTTCTTGTGGTTTGCAGCGAAGGGAGTCGTTCTTCAACACACCAGAGGCGAGTAGCATCTCGCCCAATCCCTCTCCCATATTTTTAAGAGTTTTTAAATGTTTTTCATGAGATTTATTGAGCCTAAGAATTATTTTCATGTATAAATCGATGTTCTTATTAGTGTAGATGCTAAAAATCATGTGTTTCACATCTCTAAATCCTCACCAACGAATCTTTGATGAAACCCAGATCTGGGAATTTATTTAAAAAACGAGTTTCTATATTGATTTAAATGCTCTCATACATGTTTAGGGATTAAATGTTAGATCTAACATGCAAGATTTCGTTTTCCATGTTTTATACGAATTTTTCACTGTCCCATATGTTTAGAATTGATAATATATTGTTTGAGTTTGATGAAATTTGATTTTTAGATGAATTTTTGCAGAAATAACACAGCATTCACGAATAGGAAAAACCCCTCTGTTCAGTCGACTATGAGTCGATTGATGACCCCAGTCGACTATCGGGTTCCAGTTCTTCTACTTTCGGTCGACCATGAGTCGACTGGTGATCCCAATCGACCACGAGTCGACTGATGACCCCAGTCGACCATGAGTCGACTGACGAGTGATTTATTTCTTTTTGTTTCCTGTTTAACCACCTCGTTTATCGGGTATTAAATTTTAGTATTGATGATTTCATCTACACATGTAAAATGACACATTTGTCACAAGCTTAGATCGGTACATCGAGACACGTGCAAGAATAGGATATGTATATCTTCAACATCAGCATTCCATGTTTTATATACACAGTCCTCGTATTGGACTATAATCCATTGAAGTCCTCGTGTTGGACTATAATCCATTTTAGTCCTCGTGTTGGACATTCACAAATCAGTCCATGTGTTGGATATTGGTTATACCACGAGCATGACACTTAGCTGAATCAGGACATGACATGATTATATGAAGTTGAGACATGATAGCTACTTAGGCTGGACATGACACTTATGTGGTTCCAACATGACACTTATGTGGTTCTGACATGACATTTGTTTTACGTATTGTAATAGGTTGTCTCTTTTCTTTATTGTTCTTGTATTAGATTTTGGGTTCGGTATTTAGGGATTTACAATTTGAGAAATAAGGTATATACATGAGGGTTTCCTTGTTTGGATTATTTCGCTCGACGTACCTACTCTCGTGTTGTAGTTTCCTAAATACTAAAACCCTTTATTTGTTAGGAGTAATGATATGATTATTCTATGTATAAATATGTATTTTCTTATACAACGAGCCCTTTCCCTTGGGGTTGGTTGTGATGTTGGTCGCTAACGCTTTGACGCTCGTTGTCCCTCCCCTTTTCAGGTAACGAGCCCGGAGCCTGGAGAGTCGTAGGTTGATAGTGATGCACTTTAGTGTTCAGCTATCTATTATAGCTATGTTTTATTTTGGAGCTCCATTGTAGACTTTGCTTAGATATTTGAGGACTATATTCTAGATGTTGTAAAGGCTGTGTGCCTTATTTCCTTTACTCAGACACTTGTATTTGAGATTTGTTGAGAACTCCAGTTTATTTATTTCAGACATTTACTTCGTATATCTGTATGACGGATGATGGAATATTTATGTGATCTTTATCATTTTATCAGTTATCTTTTGTATTACCTTTCACTTGCCCTTGTACTTACACCTAATATTGACTCTACTAGAGAGATGTTAATTGTGATGGTAAAACATATTATTGCATGATGTGATGCATGACAGGTTTAATATTCTTGGTTTCATCTTGGACTGTAGCCTTGTGTGAACCCATGGGCGTCACATGTAGGAGCTCGAACAATGTGATTCTTGCCGGGATGTTGGCTAGCTGGGCCAACACATTGAATCGAAAGGGACCCTTCGAGCTTTCAGGAGTTTCCTTCCTGAGTGCCTTATTATAACGGATCTCCTTTGCCTTCGGATCACTGGCAAGTAATTGCGCCTTCTTTGCTGCTTCCTTTGTTGGCTTTGGCAAGTTGTCTCCCGCCTCAGGGTATTTCTTCAAATAATCCTTTCCGCCACGGATTCCTGATGTCTGTACATATTGTGCAGTGAATGTTGGTTGTTCATTGCCGGAACTGCTGAGGGAAGCAGTTTCAACCCCCTCGTCTGGAATGGCAGAAACAACATTACAAGACTTTTGTTTTGCCTTGGACTTTTTTGAACTTGTCGATGCCCATTGCTCATCTGCAAGTAGATCAGGATGAACCTATATAACCTCGCCTTCTAGAGTACTATAGGAAACCATACCCTTCTCCTTTTG
Source organism: Asparagus kiusianus (assembly GCA_022839385.1). NCBI lineage: Eukaryota > Viridiplantae > Streptophyta > Magnoliopsida > Asparagales > Asparagaceae > Asparagus > Asparagus kiusianus. Next base: position 314,658 of record BQKN01000539.1, read on the forward strand.
ATGATGAGGATCAAACTTCAGGACCCTAGTCTCTACTTGTGGAATCGGTTTCACACAATTTTGGACAAGGAGCTGCGAAAAGCCTACGAACCATAAGGAGACCATGTTTGCAGATACCTTCTTTTGTTCGGATTGAAGGGTCATGATGCCTGTGTCTAATAAAGCCTAGATTTTATCCTTCAAGATGTAACATGCCTTCGTTGGGTGATGAACTATCCTGTGGTACATGCAGTAATTGGGATCATCCGTTCTTAAAGCCTCCTCAGGTTGCTTCGATTCTGGAAGCTTGATCTTCTTCATCTTGATTAAGGACTTGAGAATGTAGACAACTTTTTCATCTTTGAAGTTGCACTACTTCTCAAAACGACTATCCAAAGAATTACTCTTCTGCTTTGAAAAGGGTTTGGGCGAGGAAATGGTTTCCACTGCCAGAGTGTCCTTCCCCTTTGAATGGGTCTGAGGGGTAAAGTTGTCTTGGTTAACCCCTCTTCTAAGACAAGACTCATGTGGCTCTTCAGCATCTAACCTCTTAAGCATGTTTTCAACTTGTTCTCCCTACCAGATAAAGTCTTTCCATGAACGAGCTTCAATAGTGCTCATTTTGGATAGTATGTTGATGGAGAGATTGTTCCGACACATCTCGATAAGAGTGGCCTCCGAGACCTGATCACGAGAATGCAGTGATCGGTTCCTGAATCTCTTGATAAAGTCGCAATGGACTTTGCCTTCTTCTGCTTCTCAGCTAGCAGAGTGGCCATAGATACCTCCGTGTCGTCATCAAAGAACCTGGTCATGAAGAGTCTTTCCATATCCTTCTAGCAGTTGATAGACCCAAGCTCCAATCTATAAAACCATTCAAAATCAACCCCTTTAAGGGTACCAATGAACAGTCGAGTCATAATGGGATCATTTCCTACTATATACCCAGTTTGTGTTTGGAAGTAATAAATATGTTGGGTAGGAGAGCCCGTGCCATCGAACTGTAGGAGGTTGATGTTGGCCTTTTTGTTTTGATGATGTTTTAACAAACATTTTACAACTAATGTTGTTTGTCTAGTGTTTTTGTTTTCTTATTTATTATAGACAAATAATAAGTTAGAGGTTGGATGGATTGAGCCTACATAATCACATCAAAAGGAGGTTGGCGGAATATTAGAGTGAAGCTATGCACAATTCAAGTCAAATATCCAAGTTCAAGCTTCATCCATAAAGTTTACCAAGACGAGCTCAGTTGAAGATCAAGTTAGCTTGGGTAAATAGTTTAGGTGTTATATTATGTGTGTTAAATACTTTAATCTCAATCATATACACACATACACATTTTGATTTTATAGCTTTCAAGTTTAAATATGAAACAAAAAAAAAAACAAAGTTACATATATACACAATTGTTTCATGTTTATACACGCTTACAATGATTTCATCAATATCAAGTTTTAACAATTCAATGAAATCATGTTTATTTACAAAATCACTTGTTTATGGATTAAAGACTTGATTATAACTGATAAACATTTTTTATAAAGTCCATTAATCCATTTAAAATAAGTTTCAAACTTGTTTGAACTCGTTTTGTCAAAATCAAGTTTTAACAAGTTCATGTTCGTGCATGTTTTAGTAAAACAAATGAATTTTCACAATTAGAAAATGTAATTTGAAAAATTCCTTCGTTTACATGTTTATCTTCATATATACAAACATTTCCCCAAATTTTACTAATTTGGAGTTGTTTTTTTATTTCAATTGAATTTACAAAAAATAAGTTTTTAGCAGTTTTTCAAAAACTATAATATCTGTGTTCAAATAATTATTTCTCACAAAAGGAAACTTATATTTAATAAATTCTTTCTCTAACATGTTTATCTACATGTTTAGAAACTTCCCTCAAAATTTCACGATTTTTTGAGTTGATTTACTATTTGTAATTGATTTTATAAAACCAGCTACACATATTTCTAAAACTGCAGAAACTGTTTGCGCATGTTTCCTACAGTACCGCGGTCGACCGGATTGGTCTCAGCGGTTGATCAATGTAAGGACCATGAATTTTGATATTAGTTAAAATAATTTTATAGTATTTTTAATATTTAATTATTATTTTTAAAATAGTATTTGTATTTTTCTCGATTTTCTAGATTTTTCTAAGATTTAAAAGTCCAAATTTATATTTATTTAAATGATTTTAATATTTATAAATTTATTTGGTTCAGTAAAGAATTTCTAAAATTAATCTGTTGTGTTATAGATACTATCACGTATCATTTTAAATAATATATTGTATTATTTTTACTATTAAGTATTATTTCTTATAATACATTGTATTATTATTACATATTATTTTGTACAAATAGTTGTATTATTTCTACTATTGCGTATTATCTATCGTATTAGTATAACTGATACGTTTTACTGTGTATATAATTATCCCATAATTATTTGATTTTAAATGTAAGTAAATATATTTTTATTATTAATTATTCTCGTTTAATTGTATAATATGTGTATATTTCAACTATTTCGTATCAACTGTTGTATTAGTACAATATGTACAATTTTATTTGTAGATAATTATTCTGTAATTAGTTAATTTTTTTAGTACCCGTAATTAATTATTTTAATTATTTTAGTTAAATACCTAAACCCTAAACCTAAAATTCTTTATATATATTTAATGTTTTTTTCTCCTCTCTCTACTATTCATCTCTTCCCGGCCACCTCTCTCTCTCTCTCTCTCTCTCTCTCTCATTTCCTACCGCCTTCTCCTCAACCGCACACGCCCATCGCCTCCAAGCTCGCCCAGTCACCTCGCCGTGAAGCCGCCTCCTGCCGCTCCTCATCCAGTCCTCACCGACGACCGTCCTTGACACCACTCCAGCCCAAGTCTCCAGTGAACGCCGACCCGCCACCGCACCACCTCCAACCATGACCACCGCTGGCGAGGCAAGCCATCGCCTGAGACCGCCGCCATTGTATCCCTCTCCCAATCTCCGTTCAACCGAGCCCCACCAACTCCTCTGCTCGAGCCAGCCTCACGTCCCCCTCCTCTAGCACGCCGCCGCCGAGTTCGTCACCTGATCGTCGCTCCCCAACCACCTTAACGTCGTCCTCGTCCTCCTCCCCCTCTGAAACCCTCCGACCAGCCCTTGAGCTCAGCCACCGACCTCCTCCTCGTCGTTGAACCCCTCTCTAGATCCTCGCCCGACAGCCCTCCAAGGCCTCTTACCGCTGCCACTGCAGTGACGACGTCCCGTCGTCGCGCCACCTCGGGCTTTCCCTTCGGCCCATGCCGTCGGTCTCCCCTCCAAGCCTCAGATCCGATCGTCGTATCGAACTAGCCGACGTCGCGTTCCACCCGCGCTCAGATCAGATCCGTGCCGTCGGCGTCGATTCGTTCGACACAACCCGAGGCAAGATCCTGATATTCTATTTGACTCGTCGTTTCAATTTTTAGACATATTATGAATTGATTATATGCTTAGGCTAGATTGTAATTTAATTATGTAGTAGTATGAATATTGTGATATCATGTGTAGATTTGTTGATGAATGATATTAAGTATTATTGTGGTAGGTTACTTATGAATTGATGAATATAACATAACAAGTTTGTATTTTGAAAGCTGGATAAAATTTATGAGATATTATTGAAAAAGAAAAAATAGAAATTAGTTATAAAGAAAAAATATATTAACAAAAAGAATATTTTAAAAGTTATTTTAATTGTAATGAGGAAAGGATTTACTTTGTGTAAAAGGGATTATTTTTGAATTATAATTTAAAAGAGTTATTTTATAAAAAGATTATCTTTTTAAATGAATAAATTTATGATTTTTAAAGACTAGTTCTGAATTAATATAATGAGAAACAATTTTTTTAAAAAGATTTATTGGACGAAATTGGTTTTCATGCATGATTATGCTGTTCATACTTTCTGTATTATTCGTAGTTATTATTCATATCTTATGATCTTTATTTTAGTATATTCGATATGACATGATTTTCGTTGCTCAGGATTAGTTGCATTCATTTATTATCTCCTTGATGTGTTTGAGAACCTTAGTAGTTCATGACTTAGTAGCCTCGTGTGTCATGAACCGACTTAGTGACATGTGTGAGTGTGTTGACTGAGTTTAGGTGGTTAACCCAAGTTTCAATGAGGATTATGGTTGATTTAGAAAAACGAGAAGAGTTGGGATGGGGAATTCTTGGTTCATGTGATCGGATGTGGATGTTTATGTATTTTCCAGGCTCGCACTAGTGGATCGTTTCACTCTGGGGTGGGTCTGAGGAGCAGTGATATCGTGATTGTATATCGTGGATGTTGTTTATTTTCCAAGCTCGCACTAGTGGATCGTTTCACTCTGGGGTAGGTCTGAGGAGTAGTGATATCATGATTGTATATCGTGGTTGTTGGTTATTTTCCAGGCTCGCACCAGTGGATCGTTTCACTCTGGGGTGGGTCTGAGGAGCAAGGATATCATTGCACACAGAAGTGAGATTTGGACCAGTGGCTTGTTATAGGATGGCTAGTTACATGACTTTGTTACTTAGATGTTTATGGATTCTTGTGAGATATAGGCCAGTTATATTTTTCATACCTAGATCGGGATTAATATTTAATTTTCTATAATTTAAGACATATGGTATATACATGAGGGTTTCCTTGTTTAGATTATTTCGCTCGACGTACTACATCTCTTGTTGTAGATTTTTTAAGTATTAATTCCATCTAGTTGTATGATCCTGTTACTTAGATGATTTCTGATCGCTAGCTGCATGATTTCGTTACCCGTTTGATTTACGGATTCTTCTGATTATTATATTTTAGTAGTGGATTGCATTTTAATTTTGTTGGATTTCTAGTTGCATGTTCTTTGGTCATTTCAGTTATCGTATCATTTTTCGCTTTGAGTTTTTGATCATTCTATTTCTTTTGTGGGGTCTTGCCGTGTGCCATGCACGTTGACGTACACCTGTTTTCTCTGGTGTACGTCAGACTTAGAGGAAGAACAGGTTCAGCAGGAGCTAGAAGATTCTCAGCAGGAGTGCCTTGTAGATGGAGCAGAAAAAGAAGCCGAAGTTTAGTTATTCCCCTCTAGTTGTTTGATGATCTTAGTTTACTTTTGTAGTATTTCTTTTTCACCTGATCATTGTATTTTATATTTCTCTAGTATTCATTTGTTCAGATATGTATAAGGGCATGTTTGACCCGAGTATTATGTCTTGGATGATATTCATTTGTGATATGATATGGATCATTTTGTTCTGAGTTGTCTATTATATTCTTGCTGATTGTGATCGGGACCTGTGACTTCGCATTGTATTTATTTCTAGACGCTTAGCGTATTAGGTTGAGGAGAAATGTATTTATTCTCCTTGATCTAATACGTTGCGGGCTTGTTCACGTTCCGATTCCTGGGTATTTTGGGAAGCGGGACGTGACAACCGCCAAATATCCAGAGAGCATTTTTGGCTCTTGCGGTTGACCGCTACATTAGCCATAGTCGACCGCCAATGTTACCGTTGCCCAGTAATGATAACTTGCTATTTTGTTTATTTTATTGATTTTTATGGGTTATTGGTGTTTTCTTGGGTTGTTTTCTTCCACGCTATATATACCACATTACCATAACCATTTGAATAACCAAGAGAGTTTTAAAAAGAGTTTAAGTGTGTTTAACAATTGTTTAAAGTTTGTTTAAAGCTTGGTTTGTGAAGATATTTTCACAAAAGGAAGTGGAGATCAATTCTTGGCGTTTAAGCTTCAATTCATCTCTCCTACTCTTATTATTTTAGAAAAGTTTTTCTAAACTCTTATCTAGCTTTTATATTGTTTGATTTTCATTTCCATAAGCTAGAATTTATTTGAGTTTAGATTTGTTTTGATTATACTCTTTGTTCACACACACAACCTATTGAGCTTATAGTATTTCATACATAGTGTAATTTGGGGTTGTGGATGACATTGGGAGTGAGCTTTCATTGTATTCGCATCCATAATAGAGAACAATTATTTATTGTATTGAGCATTTATTTGTGATGTCACATTGTATTGCACAAATACACTAAGAGGAGTGTGGAGGTGAGAAATATGGTCGGTCCCAAGAGGAGTGGGGTCGGTGGTAATGCCTAAAGGTAGGTCGTAATTCCGAGCACTTGTGGGAGACACGTGAGAGGCTAACACTTGAGGTGGTAGTTATGTAGTTACTTTGTGAGATTGTGAACGTTGATCGGTGAACGTTGAAAATCAATACTGTGAGGTGTAAACATTTTCGGGTGAACGTTAAAAACCCAGTGTGATAGTGGATTTCTCCCTGGGAGTAGGGAGCGGAGATGTAGGACGGAAGGTCCGAACTCTGTGATCATTTTGCTTATTTGAGTTTGGCTTGGCAGACTTATATTTTTGTTCATCTTTATTGCCATTCTCTTATTACTTATTTCATCCACTATATTATTTATATCTTGTTTTCACCCTTGTGTTAGTTTCATATCCCTACATATATCTCTTGTTGTATCTCATTGCTAGAATATATTTGTTAATAAGTTTTAATTAGCATTTAAATTAGATTAGATTAGCATAAACCCTATTCAGCCCCCTCTAGGGTTCTTTCCTAGTAGCATTAGGGTCTAACAGTTGAGTGACTTGAACTTTGGAGGATAAGAAACGGCGTCCCTTTCGGCACAGTACGGTCTAGTCACCCCTAATTCTTTGAAATTTCTCTGAAGCTTCAGAGCATCAAGTTGCTTCTGAAAGTCATCCAGCTTCTAATCTCGCTCTTTCTTGTGAGGATTGGATTCGGCTTCTGATGATTCAGAATAAGCTTTTGGAGATTTCTCATCGTCACCCCATGTATTGGTGTCCTCTTGGTTTCAACGGCTAGATCCTCCAGCTTCAGGTGAAGGTCACCGATATCCTGATCCTAAAGCTTCACTAAAACCTTTCTTCTTTTTCTTCTTCTCCTTTTTCTTGAGGAGATTGTCTATCGTCTCCCTCATGAGCTTGATAGTTTCCTGCTGTTGGAGAAGAGTAACTTGCTATTCCTCTAGTCTTTTCGCCAAGTCCTCTGCATTTCCAGCCATATGAGCATTCACACACTCACTTTGATTAGTGCTAGATGCTTAGGAAGTGGCAATGGCTGAGTTGTCAAGATCTTCGTCAGTATCGTCAGAGATGTCTACTAAACGTCGGTAATCCAATGGGGTTACCGAGCCAGTACGAGTGCGAGTATGTCGAAAGGCGCCCTCCTCCTTAATAAGAAACTCCCTCAGCCCCAGAGAGAACTCGGGATCAGAGGAGTCAGAAGAGTTAGTTGGGCTTTTGCCTTTGCCCCTGCTAGCTATATTGACTGTAACTTTAGTAGGTTCATTCTTGGGATTTTGTCTCCTGGGACGAAAGCGCCTTCTTCTAGAAGATAGGGCTCCCTACAGTTCAGATGATCACTCAAAGACAGAGAACCTCGGTGATGGACCCCCACACCAGCATCTGGCAAGTACCATGGAGATGAGCTTCTCACAGTTGCAACGAGATTTCATCTGGCTCAAACTACATTTACAAACAAGGTAATCACGGTTATCAGTAACAAGACCACCCCCCGTTAACTCAGGTAGCTTGCTTATTCATGTACAATAATCTCTAAGTGTTAGAGATTGGCAAGCATCGGTTTGATGAACCTCGTCATTCTCATGTTTGAGACGAGGTTGGTTGGTTGGGTGAGGTTTGTTATTTATGCGAACATTAACATTTGGACGAACCTGGCTCGGTTCACTTATTGTTTTAGTCGAACATCAACTTGATAATTTGAAGGCGACCCAGTAGTGGGACGAGCACTGTGTTGGAGGCGAGGTTCGTCATTTTGACGCACCTTAGTTCGGCCAGCTTCAACAGTGGGGTGGATTTGGATAGGGAGACAAACTTGTCGTCTTGGACGAGCCTCGTGTTGAAAACAAGGTTCATCATCTGAGCGCACTTGGACGCTTGGGCACTGATGGTGAGCTTCACGCTGTGGGCGAGGTTCGTCATTTTGACGCACCTCAGTCGAGCGAGCCTCGACTCGATCGCGAGCTTCGTCAATGTCCTCTCTGGGCCTGTAGTGGAAGCATCCAGAGAAGCTAAGGCACGGGCTTCACGACGAGCCTGATTGGCATCGACGGCGTCTTGCCCTCTTTGATAGCAGATTAGTAGTGGACTAAGCAGCAATTAGAGTTTGTTTGGGTTGCTTGGTGACCCATTGCTTAGCCTGATGGCTAATTCTCGGAGCCTCGACAGTCAGAGGCAGAGATTTCTCCTAGAGGCAAACTCGAGTTGAGTTGTCAGAAGCCGAATTAGCTAGAGTCTCGTAAGAGACTTAGCGGCACTTACGTGCTTTGGTGGGACTTGGAGTACGGGAGGAGAGGAACTCCTCGTACTTTGATTGATCGAACTCGATAACGAGGGTTTCGACGTTAGTTCCTACGATGATCTTGTCTGATTGCGCCATAATCATTTCTTCTAAGAAAATAATATTTCCCACTGTGGTCACCATCTTCTGTAGGGTCCCGACAAAGACAAAATGATTGGTTCTCTAACTATTTTAATTGTGAGAAGAGATTTTATCACGTGGTAAGAATCTTTTTACAATCGTTCTTTTTCTAGTATAGAAGAGGAGAAAATTGATATAACTTCTCCTTTGTTTAACGTGGGCTCAATGTGGCGATGAGATGCCTTGTTCGATACTCATATTGAGCTTACTTCTCGTTAATGATCGGAGCAAGATTGCTTCAACTCGAGGAGAAATAATAGCCTCTGTCGAGTGCTTGAGCTACTACTTGCGACTGCTCCCTCCCTTTTCTTTTTTTTTCTATTTTTTCAGAAGAAAGAAAAGTCCAGAAGTCCCCTCTTCATAGCTGTTCGTGGCTATTTATAATGATCAGCGTGTAATTGACGCTAAGATCATGGATCAGGAGCATAACAGACTCCTTGACTTTAGCCCACGTGGGCTAACTGAGTCTTTATGGCTATTAGCCATCTCCTAGCGTCGAGCTTCATTTGGTTAGACGAGTCTCCCTGGATGGTGAGGTTCATCTAATGAGACGAGTCTCACTGCATGGCGAGGTTCATCTGATGAGACGAGCCTCACTGCATGGCGAAGTTCATCCGATGATACGAGTCTTGCTGTGTGGCGAGCCTCATCCTTAAATGAATTTCATCTTCTGAATGAGCTTCGTCTTCAATGGCGAGCTTCGTTTCTAGGCGAACTTCGTCTCAAATGACAAAGTTCGTCTTCTGAGGGGTGAGGCGCTGCTTGGCGAGGTTCTTCTGTGGATGAACTTCACCTCCTGGATGTGTTTCACTTCCTAGAGGAGTTTCATCTCCAATGACGAGCTTCGTCTTTAATGACGAGCTTTGTCACTCTCTTGTTTCTTCGTCTTTAATAACGAGCTTTGTCACTACTTTAAGTTTGATATTTCAAAATATCATATGCAAAGAAAATTAAAAGACATGCTTGACAGTTATTAGTGTAACCTGATTGATGATCAAGCAATGCTATCTTACTTTAAAAAATTAAAAGACGATGAAATAAATTCATTATTCAAGTCAGCTTCACAGGTCATATTAAATTAATATGATCGACCAAGAGTACTAGCCAGTTTTGAGCTCAAAAGTGATTCAAATTAGTAAACTATACTCATCCAAGCTAGTAGGTAAGGTGAACAAGACTGGTCAGGTGAACGAACAAGGAAAGTAGAGGATTCAAATTCGGATAAGCGAGTTGCTAGCGCCGTTGCTCTTCTTTCGAGTCCAAGTGAATAGTCGATCCATAGCAAGGATCCGAAATGCTATCCAACTACTTGATTGGCTTAGGTTACCCAAGCCAAGCTGCTCTCAGAGAAAAAAATCCCTCCTTTGATTGTACCACTTGACCGAATAGAATGCCTCCCACAAAGAGCATATCAAAAAAGTCTAGTACATAAATTATATCTTGACAAAACTAGACTAAAATAACATAAATCCTTCACTTTTGATTTATGTAATCAAATATTTGAAGAAATAGATAATTTTCAAAGAGTATTCGAGTTCACTATATGGGCAATATGGGAAAAATGCAATTTACTCAAATACTATTCTTCCTAATAGATTTCTGTAACACATAATTGTGCTGATATATAGACCAAGATAGATGGCATTAGTTCTTTGATCTCCTTAACCGATTCGGCTAGATGGTAATATATTTCTGTAACAAACAAGGGTATATAAAACAAAGTAAACAAGCTGTAGGAACGGCGACGACGACGACAAAGTTTAGGAAAATCAAAGAAGATAGGCACTTGGGTGCTGTTCGGTTGACCGCGACAACATGTGCGGTCGACCGAAACCGTGCATGAGTACAGGGTAGTTTCTGGATTTCTATTTGGTCGACCGTAAAGAATTCAGCGGTCTACCGCGGACCCTGTAATGGATTTTTTTGGTTTTTGTCGTTCTGTCCGGTCGACCGTAATGGTTGCGGTGGTCGACGGCCTGTCGGGTTTGGGCCTGGGGTTCGTTTCCTGTTCTGATTTGGTTTGTGTTTTGATATATATTGAAACACATTTTTAGGGTTTAGTAAGGTTGAAAAGGGGTTATTTTTTGTGCACAGAAAAGAGAGTTTTCTGAGCAATTTGTTTGGGGTTTGTGTGAGAGATTTGAGAGCTTTGTTTGAGAGATTTTATAATCTGTTCTCTATATGTTGCCAAAGCTAGTGGAGACAATTCAGATTCGAATTCTTCGGGCTACTCATGCCCAGCATTACCGTTAGTTTGTTATGCTGACTCTACGGAGTAGATGTTTGATTCGGGTGCTACATACCACATTTGTCCTAGGAGAGATTGGTTCTCTAGCTTTGAGGAGTTGGAAAGAGGGGATGTCGTGCGCATGGGTAATGATCATGTATGCTCTATCGGTGGTATTGGAATAATTCAGATCAGGAGGTGTGATGGGGTGACTAGGGAGCTGAAAGAAGTGAGATTCGTTTCACAGTTGAGGAATAACATCATTTCAACTGGAACTTTGGAGGCAGGCTATAGGGTAATCTTAGAGAATGCAATTCTGAAGATCACAAAGGGGTCCATGATTGTGATGAAGGACGTCAGGATGAATAACTTGTACTACTTGACTGGAAGTACGATGACAGGTGGAGTGCTAGTGAATTCTATTGATTCTGCTAGACTGTGGCGTTTGAGGCTGGGACATTCTAGTGTTGGTTCCTTTCAAGCTTCGGATATACAAGGATTGGTGAGAGGGACTTTGACCTGCAATCTGAAGTCCTATGAGCATAGTGATGTGAGCAAGAAGACCAAGGTGATGTTTGGCATCTCTATTCATCAAGCTAAGGGATTTCTAGATGACGTTCACGTGGGCGTTTGGGGTCTTTGTTAATGACTGTTCTAGGCATGTTTAGGTTGTAACCAAGTCTCGTTTGAGTGAAGTCCTAGTAGTCAACAACTGGTGGAAGAAGTGTATAGAGACTAAAACAGACAGAAATAACAGCGTACTCCGTTTTGATTTTGGTGGGAAGTACAAGAAGGATCCATTTATGCATTTGTGCCGAGCTCAAGGCAGTTTGAGACGCTTCATTAGAAAGGAAACATTGAGGCAATGAGATGAGGTGACAAATTTGATGAGTTGTTCCTTACTGGAGAAGGATTAGTGTTTGGTGTCAAGCAGTAGTTTGAAGAAGAGTTTTGGTACTGATGCTTTGACATATTCGAGCCATTCATAGGTTGTCGTCTGCTGCGATTGGAGTATTTGGTTCTGTTAGAGTTGCTTCAGATTTTGGTTTGCTTCGGATATTTGGGTTCCTAGCATATTGTCACATCGAGAATGTGAAAATTGATCCGAGTGCATATTTGGAATTCAGAGGCGTGTTTGGCTTCATGTTATGGGACTCTGTTTTCAAAAAGATTGTTCTGAGCAGTAATGTCATGTTTGACTCTCAGCAGGTGAAAAGTATTGGTCAGATCAGAGATGTATCGTAGCAGGTGGGGAGTGATGCTACTTCACGTTGGGTGGAGATTACTCCACGTTCTCCAGATCATTCTGTATCGTTTGGGATTCCAGCTAAGGTGACACAGATTGGGGATCATGTTGGTGTGGATACAGATGATGAGTTTGAAGATTAGGATTCAAGTGCAGCAGGTGGACACTGTTCAGATTTGGCTATGATCGTTGGCTCACCTCAGGTGGATGTGTTTGGTAATTGTGTTTCTTCTAATAGGGTTGAAGGGTTAAGCTCCAAGACAGAGTTGGTGTGGAGAGATGCAAGTTTGGAAGAGAGTTTATCTTTTCACTTTGAGGCCATTAGGAGTGTTATCAGCTGCAGATTTGTTGGTGATGATCGTGAAGTTGGTGAAGGGTTAAAAATCCTTCTAGTTGATTGAGGGCCTTTGAAGGCCATTTAGGTAAACTACGTGAGGCTTGATTCTTTAGGCAAGAGGATACGTAGGTAGTTATTTTGATGCACCCAGTTTGATGAGTTGATACCGACAGTTTGGAGTTTGTTCGCATTCTTGTTTGGGTTCTCGACATGTTATGGATTCAGTCTGTTGTCGTGGATTGTTTCCACTTTGTACTGGACGCAACAAGTGGGGACGTTTGGTTGGTATTGGTGTTGGCTCAGTTTTGGGAAACTTTGCCGAGGTGGAGAATTATAGAAACGGTGACAACGGCAACGAAATTCAGGAAAAACGAAGCAGACAGGCACTTGAGTACAGAGTAGTTTCTGAATTTCTGTCCGATCGACTACGAAGACTTCGACGGTCAACCGCGGACCCTGTAATGGATTTTTTGGTTTCTGTCATTCTGTCCGGTCGACCGCGATGGTTTCAGCGGTCGACCGCCTATTGGGTTTAGACCTGGGCTTCGTTTCCTGTTCTGATTTGGTTTGTGTTTTGATATATATTGAAACATGTTTTATAGGGTTTAGTAAGGTTGAAAATGGGTTATTTTTGGTGCACAGAAAAGAGAGTTTTCTGAGCAATTTATTTGGGGTTCGTGTGAGAGATTTGAGAGCTTTGTTTGAGAGATTTTAAGTGATTTTGTAATCTCTATTTGTACTATCTTCTCTAAGTGAAAACTCATCCCCTTCTTGCCCCATGGACGTAGACAACTTGCCGAACCACGTAAAATTCGTTGTTTGTGTTCGTGCTGTTAATTTTATATTTGTGTGACATTCTCTCTCAGCGACTTCGTGCTTTCTCGGACCCCGGAAAGGGGGCTTAAGAGCCCAACACAAGCGTCTCTTGAATTACCTGATAGAAATATAGTTGTTATTTCCTTTTATTGCAGTAGAAGGAATGTTGGTTATAAATGACTCTATATAGAGTTGAAGAAAATTGAAAGTACATCAATAACATTATAAGAAATCAAAGATAAAAATTCCTACTGGGTAGTTTCATATACAGGTTTGAAGTTTCTGTAAGCAACAACTGCATAAAATGGATCTGAGCCAGATAATCCGAGCAATCTCATGATACCAAGAAGAGGTGAATTATCCACATCTCCTGGTAATCTTCTTACCACCTCCGGTTGAGTGAAACCATCAATACATTGAAAATATTGCACAACCAGTTGAACTCGGCTGAAGGCGGTCCCATCTCTCCAGGCCGCGATTGCTTTCTCATAGAACATACGATTACTGAAACTCACGATAAAAACACCTCCGGGTTTAAGGACCCTAAACACCTCTGCAAATACCTGCAAGAAGAAACTACTAATTTTATCATCTGAATTTAATAGGCATGCTATCAGAATCACGTCTAAAGGAATGGGGTGATTTACACCGTAAATAGAAGATTTATAACTCCCAAAATAATTCTCTAATCACCTATGAATGATATAGATCATCACTTTCTATAAGATGTTCTAATAGAATACTTACTCCTATGAGCTAGTGCATCTGTTAGCATTTATTGAATTCTTACTTGACAAGTATAACTTTAATTGTGGATCTATATTATAAAGACCAATTTGCTAAGCTTAAAATTTAATGTGCTAGGAAAAGGCGCATTAAATGTAACCATTTGCAATGCTGCTTCGTGATCATCTTACTAGGAATTTTATGGAGATTAAACGGTAGAATTAAATACAAGAAATAAATAACGACACCAACGAAAATATCACATGAAAGTAAACACCAAGATTAAATATGGTTCGGCAAATCGTGCCTATATCAGTGGGGCAATCTAGAGAGAAATATTTCTCTATTAATCAAGAGTACAATTATTCAAAGCTGCATCCAAACTTGAGAATTATATCACAAGAGAAAAATACTCGTAAGGACACCAACAACTTAAAACCCCTCTCACCATAATTTTAAACAAGGACAGAGAAACCAACATTACATCCTTGATGGCGTCGTCACTCTGGAAAAAAAAAAAAAGCTTTTAAATCACCCCAATTAGACAACAGAACAATTCGAAATTATAATTTTTCTCTTCCACCCTTTTTCTTCCTCTCTCCTCGAAAACAGCGCACAAAAGAATAGGTGCTCTCTTTTTCGGCTCCTGTTCACTACACGGATTCACAAAAGTTGTTCCTTATTTAAACAAAATTTATCCTAAGGTTCTCAAACCTATTAGAATTGCATATAAGTCCAAATTCTTTCTCAAGTGGAATTCAACATAGACCTAGCATATGTGGCCCTAACTTGCACTGGACCTACAACAATCTCCCCTCCAGCATAATGAGAGAGGTATGCCAATCTATGGCTCCTCAATGGAAGCCCAACTTGTCAATTACAGACACAAATCAGTATTCTCTCTGAAAATAGTCTTCATCAAAAAATATGCTAAATTATCATTAGTGTGAATCTTCTATAACTTTAGCTCCTGCTTCTCAGCAGCTTCTCTAAGTTAATGATATCTCACATCGATATATTTTATCTTGAAGTGGAATATTGAATTCTTGCTTAGTTCTAGAGCACTCTGACTATCAATGAAAACTTGATACTCATTTTGGTACAAGCCTAACTACCGCAAACATCTACTCAACCACACTATCTCTTTTACCTACTTTGCAACTTTAATATATTATGTCTTTGTTGTAGATAAAGCAACATACTTCTGTAATTTAGACTGCCATAATACAGCTCTCCTTATAAAAGTGAACAACCAACCTGAGATAATCTTCTTGTGACCTAGATCACCTGCCAAATCCGCATATGCAAAACCATGTAATATTAGCCGCTTGGAACCTAGCTCCAAAACTCAAAAACAATATGAAACTACCTTTCAAATATTTTAAAGTCCACTTTACACTCTCCCAATGTACGCTTTCTAGATTAGAAAGAAACCTGCTCACAACGTCGACTGCATGAACTATATCTTGCTAAGTGCAAAACTTAGCATACATCATACTCCCTACAACTGAAGAGTAAGGAATATTTTTTATCTCACTCTTTTTCTCATCTATAGTCTGATATAAATTCTTACTAGGCTTTAAGTGACTTGCAAGAGCAGTACTAACTGTCTTGACACCTTTTATGTTGTACCTATTAAACAACCATTTAGCATATTTCTCTTGTGATAACCATAACATCTTGAATGTTCTATCACGTGCAATCTCCATATCATGGATCTGTTGTGCCAAACCCAAATCCTTCATGTTAAAAGATTTAAAAATAACTCCTTCTTCAGCTAACTAATCATCTGACTATCCTAACCAACAATCAACATGTGGTCCATATAAAGCAACAGGATAATGAAGCTAGCACTTGAATATCTCCTAAAATATACTCAAGAATCTACAACTCTCTTCTTATAGCCATGACTCAAAATGAAAGAATCAAATTTCTTATCCACTGCTTGGGTGCCAAATTTAAACCATAGAGGCTCTTTCAACCTACAAACTATGCGCTCTTTTCCTTTCACTTCAAAACCCTCCAGGTGCTTCATGTATATCTCCTTCTCCAAATAACTATGAATGAATATAGTCTTCACATCATGCTGCTAAAATTACCCTAATGCCACTAGGAAGGAACCCTAGAGGGGGGTGAATAGGGTTTATGCTAATCTAATCCGATTTATGCCAAATTAAAACTTATTAACAATATATCCTAGCAAATTAGATATACTACAAGATATGAGCAATGATATATAAACTAACACAAGGGTAAAATAAACAATAAACAAACAAGAGTGATAGTACGTAAATAAACAATGCAAACACACAATATGATCACAGAGTTCAGACCTTCCGTCCTACGTCTTTGCTCCTCACTCCCGGAGAGAAATCCACTATCACACCGGGTTTTTAACGATCATTCGAAAATGTTTACACCACACAATATCGGTTTTTAACACTCACCAATCAACGTTCACAATCTTACAATATAACTATACTACCTACCACCTCAAGTGTTGATCTCTAGCCCGTGTCTCCCTCAAGTGTTAGGAATTATAACCTCTCTCTAGGCATTACCACCTACCCCACTCCTCTTGGGATGACCCCGTCTCTCACCACACACTCCTCTTGGTGTACTAGTGTATTACAAAGTGAATCCTTATAATTAGGCACTCAACAAATGATTATTCTCTAAACAATGAGAGAACTCAATTAAGCACAACTCAAAGTTACAATCTCTCACAACCCTAAATTATACTATGTATAAAAATACTAGAAGCTCAAGTGGGTGTGTGTAACAATGAGATTTAATAAAACAAACTAAACCCAAATAAATCTAGCTTATAGAAATTATGAACAAGACAATAAATAGCTAGAAATAGAGTTTAGAAAAACTTCTCTATAGATAACAAGAGAGAGGGAGAAGAGTTGACTGCTCAAACACCAATGGATGATCTCCTCAAGCTCTTGTGAAAGTTTCTTCACAAACCAAACTTTTAAACACACTTAAACAAAAATTTAAACCCTTAAACAAACTTGTAAAACTCTTTTAAAACTTTTTTCTTCTTAGTTATGAACTGAGAATATGTGGGGGTATTTATAGGAACCCCAAAGCCAAGAGAAAACAAGGCAAAAAGACCAAAAACCCAAATCTGTAAAAGGCTAAAAAAACTAGACGTTACAGCATCAGTCGACTGACGGCATTCATCAGTCGACCGATGAGTTGACCGTTAGATACATTTTCCAGCTCATTAGTCGACTGACGGACCTTATCAGTCGACTGATAACCTCATCAGTTGACTGGTCAGTCGACCAAAACAAAACAAAAACTTTTTGAGGATTGTAGGCACTTTCTTCAGTCGACTGATCGGTCGACTGATTACATCAGTCGACTAACCAGTCGACTGATAACAAGTATACAACCTGTTTAAAGCAGAAATCTGATTTTCAAACTGCCTTTAGAAATAGTAAACAAATTCTAAAAATTATAAAACTTTGGAAAATGATTGTAGACATGATAATACACATGCTACAAAAACTGGTTTTTAAAAAATATCTCCTAAATGTGAAATCTCATCATTTTGCAAAATCACATAAGTATGAACATGTTAAAAACTTGATTTTGCCAAAATGATTTAAACAAAACTTTGAAACACTTTCGGATGAATTTAAAGACTTATACAAGATATCAAAATAGTGTAAATAAGTCTTCAATCCATAAACGTAATATTTAGCAAATTTAATATAATATGAAGCATATAAATATGAAAATGAAGATATATATTTCTTCATATCTATATAGCTAAACCAAAACAACTTATCCACATAGAAAACAAATAAGTATTATATATCTATTTGTTTGCAAAACTTTTGTGGATAAAGCACATAAACCATTAAATTGTGTGTGTATAATATTGAGCTTAAGATATTAACACACAAAGTAACCCTAAACTAATTTACCCAAGCTTGATAGATCTTCAATATGCTTGACTTGGTAAACATGGATGAAGCTTGAACTTTGGATCTTGAACTTGAATTGCATTGCTTCATTCTACTATTCCACCAACTTCCATTGGATATGATCGTTATGGCTTGATTTCATCCATCCTCTAACATATTGTTTGCCTAGAATAGATACAAAACACAAACACTAGACAAACAATATTAGATGTAAATTGTTTGTAAATCATCATCAAAATAAAAGGACCCAACAACTGCTCAATCTTGATGTCTAAACTAACTGCTAACTTTAAGATAACTCTAATGGATGTTATCTTCACAACCGGCGTGAAAATCACATTAAAATGAATGTCTTTTTTTCTGCCCAAAGCCTTTCATCACTAACCTGCTTTTTATTTCTGAATCTCTTTCTAGCCATCCTTCTTTAACTTTTACACCCATTTGTTCTTCAAAGCTTTTTTGTCTTTCAACAACTCTACCAACTCATAAGTGTCGCTCTTCTAGAAAGACATCATCTCTTTCTATATAGCTTAGAACCATCTATCCTTGTTTTTATGAGTCTATGCCCTTGAAAACTCTCTAGCTCCCTCTCTTCTATTAGTAAAAAAATTACTCTGAGGGAGGATATCTCGAGGATGGTATGTGCTCTCTAGCTAATCTCTTAACCTGTGGCTCTACAATCTTCTACTGTTGGTGATGCTCCTTTTGCTGAGGAGTCTCATGCTGGTAGTCATGATCATTGTCTCTCTACTCTAGCAACTGACAGTCAATCATTGTTGATGTTAGTTATCGAATAAGGAGTTTATTTGTAAATTAAAGTTGAACCAAGATCCTCAAACCCCTTTAGATGGCTGGCTCCACAAATCACAGTTCTTACTTCCATACAAAATACTCGTGAGAGGCCGGGGTTGGGTTCTACGGTTGTTCCTCCGATGATCAAGTCAGTGTTTGAGCTTTTGTGGAGAGTATATGATAAGTAAGTAAATAAATGCAGAGTTTTAGAGTTACATAAAGCCGAAGATGGTCATCCAAACTCTTTGCCCTTTAGAAGGTAAATATATGATAAGTAAGTAAATAAATGGAGAGTATATGATAAGTAAGTAAATAAATGCAGAGTTTTAGAGAATAGGTACCTAGAGAATAGTGGGCCGAGTACGAAGTCTCAAGGGCTCGACCTAGAGAATAGGATGATAAGTATCGCCTCTCAAGTTGACCACGTGAGTTGTTGGCCTATGGAGTCAGCTTCAGGACTGGATCGAATCGTCTTAGCTATGATCATGTCTGATCTAGCGTGAAGCGGGACATGTGTTAGTTTCTCACGGGAGGTTAGCACTAAGTTATTTCAGGTTATAACAGTGGCCCCCTTTCACTTGAACTTGACTGGCTGAGTACGAGTGAAAGTTAAACAGTTGTTTGTTAGCGACTCTCGAGGCGTGTTTATGATGAAAGTGACGTGCGACTATTAAGGTGACCTTTTGATGTCAGCAGATATGATGCCCTATCATCGCTTCGATTTCTAACCTGAGAGGCGTTTCGATTGGGGTGATATACTTTGTTTCCCATGTGATTGGTTCGACTTTCAACGTCAATCTTAGCCGTCCACTATGAAGAAGTTGGCCGCTCTGATCTTGACATGTGTCTGCACTCTCAGCCCATATGTAGCTCATTTCAGAGCTCATTTTGGAGATGAGTTTTACCTTTAAAAATTTTTTTGCACTCACACTCTTAAAAACCCTAGATTTCTGCATTGAACATCCTTCGATCAATACTCCAACGATTAGAAATGGCCTCTGCTTCTGCTA
This sequence comes from Asparagus kiusianus, assembly GCA_022839385.1. Taxonomy (NCBI): domain Eukaryota; kingdom Viridiplantae; phylum Streptophyta; class Magnoliopsida; order Asparagales; family Asparagaceae; genus Asparagus; species Asparagus kiusianus. Next base: position 334,274 of record BQKN01000539.1, read on the forward strand.
TCGCTGACCGTAACAAGACAACGATCAATCTCTTCCACTTATTCTGATTAAAGATGTATGCAACTGAGCTTGATGCATACTTTGATCGATTTTATCTTCCTAGTTCCTTCACTTTGTCAGCGCTGGAGATATCAGAGGTCCTATATCATCACAACGGTGATGGGGTACTGATTTATCTTAAACACTTGGAGTATGGGCTCTGGTTGCCACTCCATCTATTCCTCTACTGAGTCTGTGATGCATTGGGGGTGTCCCTATCCCAAATCAAGCTAAATTGGATCACTACTTTGGTGGTGTATATGGTGATTTGCCATCGGGTCAGAATCGATCTGAGCTTATGCATGCTGGGTTATTTGGTCAGTGTCAAGACGACGAAGAAGGATGGACACTTTTATCTTCAGGAAAAAGAAGTTCACGTGGATTTTTAGGGCCGACCCAATCTTCTCTTGCCCGACTTGGCATGAGATAAATAAGAATGTACTAAAGCCGAGTCTACTTACAAATGAGGATAAGTAGGGGCTCGACAAGTTCCGAGCTTACACTGGGTTTCGGGAGATTAGCAAGCTTTTCGAGACGGTCATCCTCCGAGTAGTCAGCCTATCTAGCACTCCACTGATAGAGAAGAATCGGATTCGAACGGCCGTCCTAGCGTGAAGGATCGCTACAATGGCACTCAAACACTAGAAGGGGGGAGGGGGGTTGAATAGTGTTTATGAAATCTAATGCGGAAACTTTAAATTTCAATAAAATAATATCACAAAGAGTAAGAAAGATCAAACCAATGTGTAGAAAATCACAGAAAATTGCATACGCAAACACAAGGATTTATACTGGTTCGGTCCTCCAGACCTATATCCAGTCCTCAAGCTTCGCTTGAGATTTCTCCACTATTTCCACTTGCAAAACCGCAAGCACTTGCAACCTGCAAGCAAACAGTACAACCTTGACAATCTTCAATTGCCAATGCCACAACAATCTCTTCTTTCAAGAGATTATCAAACTGAAAATGGTACTGTAGGCGTATAAAACTGCCTATAGGTCCCTTAACACAGCTCGACGACGCCAATCAACAAACAGACCATCGGGCGACGTATCTGAACACGACTGTTAGCCCGCAAACACCG
>BQKN01000539.1:335797-372999 GCA_022839385.1 Asparagus kiusianus
TGGTGGCTCGGTGGCCGAGCCACCAAGGTGGCCGGCCACCTTGTGCCTAAGGCACAGTGAGGGTAGCCTATAAATAGGCCCCCCCTTTGTTCATTTGAAGAGGTTGGATTTTGGAGAGGCGAAGCCCTGTTGGATTGGAGACTCAGATCTAAAAAAAGATCCAAACTTTGGGACTTCGAGGACTTGCTCATCCAGATCTGGTGCTCGGCGATCGTCAACGTCAAAAAAGGCAGGTGTTCGAGAGGACCGGATCTCAGATCTACGCGTGCGTACTCCGGATCAAAGCTTGGTCTTTGATCCCGAGATTTGGGTGACTATTTCCTTGGTGAAATAATCCCCCCCGGCTATTATTTCCTTCGTGAAATAATACCCGTCGTACTGCGTAGATCCGACCAGATCTAGATCTTGCGGTGGTCCACGGATAAACCCCGGCGTAGGCAAACAGCCCACGCAAGCGAACGACCGCAAAACAGGAGCTCGTGATTTGTTCGACACAAAAGGAGAAAGTTGTAATTTTTCTTTATTTTTCTTTGATTTTCATTGTAACCGGATCTTATAAAAAGACCGGATCTTTGTAACTCAAAAAGCTGTTATTCAAGATAGCAATGGAATCATCAATGAAGAAAGACACGATTTTCACCGCGAACAATCTGGCGACCATAGTGGGAGCCGCCGATCTCGCTGCCGAGATCGGAGCATCGCAGCCGCGGATCTTGATCCCGGTCGTGGAGGAGGTCGAATACGAGTTCGACCAGCAGAAATACGAGGAGTACGTCTCCTCGTCTGGATCAACCTCCCCCCGCAAGTCCAAGAAGTTCTCCTCCAGGAGAAAAGCTCGTTGGTATGAAGATGTCGAAAACACCAACGAAGATCTCGGCCCGCTGGATGCCAAAGCTGCATCGGGCGAGATTCCTCCAATTTCCAACCAGGTCAAGCCGGTTCCTGCCAATTCCTCAGTCACCAAAGGTGTGGTGACTCTCTCAAAGAGAGCCTGCCAAAGGCGACGCTAACGCTTGGCCCGAGAATTCGCGAAGGCAATGGAATCCACAGATAGATTCTGCCATAACGCGAGTCCGAAGAACAAGAGAGGTAAACAGCCTCAACAACCAATGAACGGCGGCTCTTCCAAGCCACCCACAATGGAATGGGTCCGTGTCAAACGGAACCGTTCAATGCTAGAAGAGCGTATTCGCAAGCGCCGCGCACTATCAGCGCAGGCACGGGCTCAAGCCGAAGAAGCCCGTAGAAGGCTGCAGAAGGAGGTGGCAAAGAAACCACCACCAACCCGCCAAGTATGGAGGACGAAATCTGAAGCGGCGATTCAAGTTAAGGTACAATCGTTACAGCCTTTGAAGCAGGTCCAACCTCCGGCGAGCCAACTCAAATCGCCGATAATCCCCATAGATGCTCCGGGAGATCCCGCAGGACCATCCCGAAGAAGGAGGTTGTTTTGGAACGCATCGGTCCAATTCCCGATGAAAGAGGTAAGGCTCCGATTCAAGAACGTTTGGGCCCAATGAAGAAGCCCCGAACGACTCAACTTGCTGGGGGTTGCCGTCATTTTTAGCATGACAAGGAGTTCAAGGCTGCTACGCGCGCCAATTTGTGCATTGAAGTCCAGGAGCCCGCTGAGAACTGGCGCCCACAAAGGCATGCTTCGAGGCTCGTAACTTTTGAAAGCCCGAAGAAGGCAGTTCGCCCTCAGAAGGAAACGTTGTCATCCGATGATGATGACGTTATACCTGAGAAGTCGTGCCAACACACGATAGGTTACTCCGACCTTCAAACAGATGAGTTGTACTATCGTGTTGGGGGTACGAGGAAAACTAGGAAAAGGAGTTCTCGAAAAACAGAAACTCAGTGCCCCTGTTCCAAACTCATTCGGGCAGTATTGTCTGAATACAGATGCAACAATATAGTCCCTGAAAGTGTTTCGGTTTTCGAAAGGCTCAGTACCGAAACGCCAAAACCAAGGCCTAGGCGTTTCCGACAAAGAAGAACGGCGGTTGAAGATGGAGAATTTCCGAGGGTCACCGCTAACGTGACCAGCAAAAGGACATCGGCACGGGATAATCTCGAGTCGATTCTGAAAGCATCCCGGCGTCTAACCCGTCTGCAGTCTGGAGCCATCGCACGAGGAACTTATGGTAGGGTTCGGACAAGACTACCTTCAGAAGGTGAAGAGTCGGATGCCTGCTCTGCGGTCGCATCAGATAATACAGTGTCCAGTGAGGGGGAACCCCGCGAGTCGCTGATGATAAGCGCGGAACAAGTGGCCAAGATGCTCGAAGAAGCCATGGCTAAACAGTAAGAGAGCTTCAAGTTTGAAATGCAGATGGCCATGCAGAGCATGAGAGAAATGCATGAGCAACAGATCCAGGCACTGACGAACCAGCAAGGCGAACCAAGCCGCCGTAATCAGGTTGTTCAGGAAATGGAGAATGCGAATGCGGATGAAACCCGCAATGCCAATGATCCTCCCATTAATGCAGGGGGTGGCAATGAGGATGCTAGTCATAACACCACGGTTCCACCTCAGAATCATGCTGAAGAAAACTCGGGTGAAAGTCTAAAAATCAAAAACCTCGAAAGCAAGATCAATACATTGATTTCTGCTCAAGAGGTGAAGAAAACGGGCATTCCTTGTCCATACCCGAGAGAATGGGAATCAATTCCGTATCCGGCGAAGTTTAACTTAATCAACTTCACGCCGTTTGATGGAAAGGGTTCACCCACTCAGCATGTGATTTACTTCAAATCACACTTGGGGGTTATCTCTGGTAATGAACCTCTGATGGTGCGGTCATTCGTTGGCACTCTTCGCGGAGCCGCCTTCGATTGGTATCGCCGCCTCAAGCCAGGTAGCGTGAATAGCTAGGATGACATAGAGACTAAATTCCTCACCAATTTCTTCGACGACAACACTGAGATATCTATCGGATCGTTGCTTGATGAGAAGCAGAAGGACGGGGAGTTAGTCGACAACTTCGTCAAGAGGTTCCGGAACAAAGCAATGAACTGTCAAGACCCGATTACTGAGGAGTTCATTCTCCAGACGTGTCACAATAACCTCGCATTGGACGTGTTGGAAGCAATGGGAACAGCACCGTCCAACACTTGGAAAGACTTGAAGATGCGCGGTGAACAAGCCGAACGTTTCCTCCGAAGGAAGAAGGCCGAGAGGAGTCAATCAACGACTAATCCTCCGAATTCGAACTTCGCCTCCCGTGGTAAGGGCAAGGCACCTGCAGCGGCTGTCGATGCTAATCAAACGTCGCAACAGCATTCCCGGAGACAGCAGAAGACTTCAGATCAGAGGCCTCAAAAAGAGTACTCCTTCAAGGACGAAGATGTTCCAGCCATCTTCGAATCACTCCTTAAAAATAACAAGATCAAGCTGCCACCGATCACGAATCAGGAAGAAACTGACAATACTACAGATTCGAAGTACTGTGCGTACCACAGGAGGATCCTTCATCCCACCAAGGCCTGCTTTACTTTAAAGAATAGTATCCAGACCTTGGTTGAAGCCGGCGTCATAACACTAGAGTAAGCCAGTTGAGAACGGCAAAACTCCAACCGGTATAAGAGTATAAACTGCTTCCTGACACTCCGAAGAGTATACGAGTATAAACTGCTTCTCAATCCTTCGACCGGTATAAGAGGTTAAACTGCTCCCTGATACTCCAACATGTATATGAGTCTAAACGGTTTCATTTCTTTCACGGGAAGTTCCTGGAGAAATTTTATATGTAATATTCTTAAGGATAACCCGGTCATGTAACTGAGTACAATCTCGGACCCAGTTCCACAAGGGAGGCTGGGGGTGGATTATTTATGTATCGGGAAGTTCCCAAAAGAATACCACGGGCGATATTCTTAGGGATAACCCAATCACTATAAAAGTGATAAGTAAAACATCCACATTTAAGCTCTAAATGTCGGAATGTTTTCCATTATCGTTGTCAAATTTACTAATTCTCATGAGTTATCTTGTTGAGACGAGATTCGATCCTTTTGACAGATTAATCTTTCCTCACAAAAATCCCCTCTCGATTCCTCCAATGAACGAGAGACCCACAAATCGAGCGATCAAACCTTCCTACAGTTAGGATCGTCTCAAACCTCCCGCTTGGTCAAACCTTCCTACAGTTAGGGCCAAAACCAAAATCCCCTCTCGATTCCTCCAATGAACGAGAGGTCCACTTTCAAATCGAGTGATCAAACCTTCCTACAGTTAGGGTCATCTCAAGCTCCCGTTTGGTCAAACCTTCCTACAGTTAGGACCAAAACCACAGTTCACTCTCGATAAACGAGAAATTCCATCTTCAGCTCGGTAATCAAACCTTCCGACAGTTAGGGTTATCCGAATCTTTTCAATTCTAGGGGTGGAGATCCCATCTCGAGTCTCCTTTCCAACTGGGAATAGAATATAAAATTCTTCCTTCCTTGTTCGGGGAATAGAATATAAAATTCTTCCTTTCCCACACCAATCCTTTTCAAGAATTTAGGATTCATCCTAGGTATTTTATCCCGAAACCTAAGCAGGGATAAGTCTGCGCCTAACACGCGCTGCCGGTTTAGTCTTTCCCCGAAGAAAAAAAACACCAAAGTTTAATTCTAGGTATTTTATCCTGAAACCTAAGCAGGGATAAGTCTGCGCCTAACACGCGTTGCCGGTTTAGTCTTTCTCCGTAGAAGAAGACACCAGAGTTTGATTCTGGGGTATTTTATCCTGAAACCTAAGAAAGGATAAGTCGGCGCCTAACACGCACCGCCGGTTAGTTCTTAACCGTTAAAAAGAACATCCGCCCATATATTTAACATTGTGGCAGATTGTTATTAATAACACCAAAATCCATGCCTCACACGCATGGGGAATTTCATCCTGAACCCTAAGAAAGGATATGCCGACGCCTAACACGCGTCGCCGATTTAGTCTCTACCCATAGAAAGAGATACCAGAGCCTGACTCTGGGGATCTTTATCCCGAAGCCTAAGTAGGGATAAGTCAACGTCTAATACACGTGGCTGGGTAGCCTATTCCCATAACAATGGCGAAGTCTATGTATTCGAAGTCATAGCAACAAGTCTCAGAGGATTCAATCTCTGAGCGCAACGTTACATGCGAACGGATTTAGACAATCTACATGCTAGCCCGACTCAAACGGTAGTCGGTAAAGGCTAATCAAATCCGTTGAGGGCTGAGGGTTAGCCAAAAATCCTAAAGTCAACGCCTAACACGCGTCGCCGGGTAACCTATTCCCGTAACAAATGGTAAAGCCTATGTATTCAACATCATAGCACAAAGTCTAAGGGAGTTCATTCTTTTAGCACAACGTCACCTGCGGAACGGACTAAAACAATCCGCTTGCTAGCCCGACTCAAACGGTAGTCGGTAAGGCTTATCAAATCCGTTGATGGCTGAGAATTTGCCAAAAATTCTATAAATATGAGTCATTCACGCATCAATTTTATAAATTGGTCTTGTGACTCAGGTATCTGCCAAGCTCTAATTCCTTAAGAGCTTAAACTGTGTATACTCCAGCAGACGTACGAGTATAAACTGTGTCAAACGCCGGACAACACGTTGTAATGAAGCTTGGACGCCGGACAACGCGTCACCAGGAAGCTCAAACGCCGAACAACGCGTTGTAAATGAAGATTCAACGCCGACGACCGATGGTTAGTTCTGTGTTGAAGTAGCAAACTCGAGCTAAAAAGGCAAGAAATCAAGAATCGACTTCAAGTTCAAAATTCCGACATATTGTCAGACAATAAATGCAGCACCGGAACCTTTTCAAGCATTCGACAAAGCACCGAATAGCCTGAAGGATTGAAAGAATCGAGAACAGAAGCCATTCCAAGACCCCGTTATACCGATTGAAGGTGGGGACGATCATATCTAAAGTATTCCAGACTCTTCCATAAAAGAACGAGGCTGGAAAACTTTGGAGGGGGTATCTGTAGGCGTATAAAACTGCCTATAGGTCCCTTAACACAGCTCGACGACGCCAATCGACAAACATACCATCGGGCGACGTATCTGAACACGACTGTTAGCCCGCAAACACCGAAGCCGAACGATACGCGACGAAGCGGACTAGCGAGGCTACGAAGCTGACGAATCGCACGTGAGTAACGGAATGCATTCATTCGCGTGTGGAATCAAGCCAACGGTTCAGGGAGTCAACGAGTTATCCAAACAAGAGCGGACTCGGACGAATCACGATCGAATCAAGATCAGTTTCGGACTCGAACTCAGAAGCGGACTTACTGCCAAATCAGGACAACAAATCGAATCCGAACCAATCAATCACACAACCGAATCACGGACAGAACCGGACAAACGGACACACAACAGAAAATCACCGAACACCTGGAGGGTGGCTCACCGAGCCACCAAGGTGGCTCGGTGGCCGAGCCACCAAGTGGTGGCTCGGCCGCCCCGCCACGTATTGGCGGCGCGGCGGCCACCAAGGTGGCTCGGCCACCACCGAGCCACCAAAAGGTGGCTCGGTGGCAGAGCCACCAAGGTGGCCGGCCGAGCCACCTATTGGTGGCTCGGTGGCCGAGCCACCAAGGTGGCCGGCCACCTTGTGCCCAAGGCACAGTGAGGGTAGCCTATAAATAGGCCCCCCCTTTGTTCATTTGAAGAGGTTGGATTTTGGAGAGGCGAAGCCCTGTTGGATTGGAGACTCAGATCTAAAAAAAGATCCAAACTTTGGGACTTCGAGGACTTGCTCATCCAGATCTGGTGCTCGGCGATCGTCAACGTCAAAAAAGGCAGGTGTTCGAGAGGACCGGATCTCAGATCTATGCGTACGTACTCCGGATCAAAGCTTGGTCTTTGATCCCGAGATTTGGGCGACTATTTCCTTGGTGAAATAATCCCCCCCGGCTATTATTTCCTTCGTGAAATAATGCCCGTCGTACTGCGTAGATCCGACCAGATCTAGATCTTGTGGTGGTCCACGGATAAACCCCAGCGCAGGCAAACAACCCACGTAAGCGAGCGACCGCAAAACAGGAGCTCGTGATTTGTTCGACACAAAAGGAGAAAGTTGTAATTTTTCTTTATTTTTCTTTGATTTTCATTGTAATCGGATCTTATAAAAAGACCGGATCTTTGTAACTCAAAAAGCTGTTATTCAAGATAGCAATGGAATCATCAATGAAGAAAGACACGATTTTCACCGCGAACAGGTACAACTCTTTCTCTTCCTATAAGCCTTGATGTGTAGATGTGAGTGACTTACAATTGGCTATAGGAATGGTTTTTGTTCTAGAGTAATGAAGTTTTAATCAATAACAAAACTGAAAATGATATTCAGATTTTCTCTTCAAGAATGGAGTTAAGAACTCAAGTTTATGGAAAGGAATAATCATATGAAACTTCAGAACTTAACACCTATTTATAGGCAAAATTTTAGTTTAAAATATTTCAAAAATAACTGCCAAAACGTTCATAAAACGTTCATGTTATTTTGAAAAAGTGTCAGTTAGAAACACTGTATGGTCGACCAGATTGAAGCCTAGTCGACCAGACAGGCTTCCTGGAAATATTCTGTCCAAATCTGGAGCCTCTGGTCGACCAGGTACATATATGGTCGACCAGACAGAGATTTTTCAGACTCTCTGTTTCTGGTTGTTATATCTGGTCGACCAGACATTTCTTTGGTCAGCCAGAAACTATGTTATACTTATTTTCAATAGTTTAAAATGTTATTCATTTGTTGATTAAACTTAGGATTATACTTAGAATATTTTCTATGATCTTCTAAGTAAGTAGTGTGTGTTGTGTGTGTGATCAAGGCTTGTACAAAGATTCTAAAAGAAAAGACAAAATTGACAGAATTACATCTTTTGAACTTCATCTTTTGATCTTTAAAATCTTGTCTTTGAAATAGCCTTAATAACTTGATTGTTGCTTTGAGATGTATATCTTGAATCTGCAGTAAAATATGTTAGATAAACAATGATTTGTTATCATCAAAATACAAGAGATATTGTAACATTAACCATGTTCCCAACATAGCACTCCCGCTTAAAGGGTCGAAGAGGCGCATTCGGGGTAGGTGATTAGGCCCCAAAAGTAATTAAGGCCCGACTTGACCCCTACAGAGGTTAAGGAGATCATGGCAAAGGCTACTAAAATTGTAGCTCGGCTGGCAGGGCCGAGTGCTATTACTCAGGCTGAGAGATCAGAGAAGAAGAGGGGGAGGTTGCAAATGGTGAGCAGCCGAGGTCCTGAGGGGAGTGTCAAGCTGGCTCGGGGTGGGTTAGAAAAACCAGTCAAGGCAAGTGTCCCCATCCCATACTAAGAAGTCGGCTCACATCCCTTAGCCCCCGGTGCTCTAATCCTTAAGTGGACCGAGGTCATGATCCTTAATGAAGCATCCATTGCTCAGGGAAAGGAGGTGGCTGAGCCTACTGAGGCTGAAATTCAAGTTGAGGAGGAGACGACTTAGCCTCCTCTACTTGAGTCGGCCCATAGGCAGGGCAAGGCGCCGGCCAAGGAAGAGATGGCCCAGCCTCTATCAGTCATAGAGTCAACCATGACAGCTCTAACTCCAGATCCAGGATTCTACTTCAAGTGGCCCTTCCCCCACAATATTGATGAGATGGACCCGAATGTGTACGGCCTACTGAGGAGATGCTGATCGGCACGCCTACAGATTACCCCTTGATATGACGGGGAGCCATCAAAGGAGCACCAATATGTGGCTCAGCATTCGCTTGACAAGAGAAGCTTGATCCTAGGTCTTGGATGGCCCAGTCTTGAGCCTTGGACTAACTCTACCTCCCGAGGGATGACGAATCCTTACGACGATGCCTACTGCTGGCCTTCGTCAAGCCTTCAAGGGTTACCTTCTGTGAGGAGCCTTAGTCAAGAAGGAGTTATTTTCTTGACTCAAGCTTGCTTGAGTGACCCTTGAAAAATTCCAAGAGGCGCTAATGGCCGAAAGGGTGGCTCGGGAGAAGGCTAAGAAGAAAGCTGCTGTTATTGAGGTAGAGCTAGAGGCTTGGAAGTGGAGCAACGGCAAGTGGCATTATGAATCGGAGACTCGCCAAAAAATGATTGAGGGGCTCCAGGCGCACCATACTAACCAGTCGACCATGATCGTCAAGCTAAAGGAAGAAATTGTCCACCTCCAGCATGATATCCTCGAACGATATGGATGGGCGAAGTTTTTAGAGGAGGAGCTTGAGATCAAGAGGCATGATAGTGTGATCACCTTCAAACGCGCTCAGGGCGCTCGTCAAGAGGTGGAGAACCATCAAGCACAACTAAACGAGGAGATTGTTCCTCACAAGAGGTTGAAGAAGGAGGCGGCCCAAGCAACAATTGAAGCGGAGAAGCAACGAGGTGAAGTGCAGATTCTGTAGGGTCACCTCAACCACCTTGAATCCGAGGCCTATCGGTTGGAGTTGTGGATAAATAGCACGACAACCCCTTAGGAAAGGCCAAGGTGGCACTGGCATGCAAATCTGGCTTCGATTCTCGCTTGGGATAGCTTCCTCCTAAGTCTCGACCCAAACACGATCGTCTTTATTATCCTTCTCGATCACCTCTTACCTCGATATCTTGAAAGAAATTGAGACTAAGGGAGGTGGATTGGTCATTGATGTGTATAATGGAGATGAGGGAGACGAGGAGTCAGCAGAAGGCTCTGAGGCAGATGGCTAGGTCAGCTGGCTTGGGGGTGACCAAGGAGGTGTCCAAGAGGGTGACCCAGGTGATGAAGCAGCCATCGCTTCCCCTCGGCTGACTCCAGCTCCCGAGTCGGGTGTTAATCTGCCGGGTCCTACTCCGAGCTGAGCTCCTTGAGAGACTTATATATCTTTTTTTTTTGCAAGGTAGATGTGAATGTAGACAATGATATAAATGTCTAGACATATGAATTAAAGTTATGTTTTTTTCTGCTAGATTTGTGAATCTTTCTCACTTGCGTTTATTTCATGCCTTGCTCAAGTCTTTGTTTGATATAGAGTCGAGTTAGCTCATCCTTCTACGATGGATGGGGCGACTCAGCTTCATACGTTGTTTATTAAATATGATTACAAGGTCCTAAAAATGTGTGCCTTAGGCTAATGTAGGTGCCAAGGTCTTATTGTAGACATTTTAGACACGAATGTTTTTTGTTAATTTATGTGGTGTACCTTTAAGTATCAATCGGTTCCTTAGGTTAGGACGACTTGCATGCATGCCATAGGTGTATTCATAATAACACTAATGTCTTAGGGTATGTGCCTTGGGCTTATGAATGTGCCACGGTCTTTGGAGTTAACTGAATCAAGGTACACCTTGGTTTTATCCCTAGAGGATACCAAGGTCTTTTGTTGAAGGCGCACCTTGGTCTTACCCTGATTAGATGCCAAGGTTTTTTGAGTCGGAGATGACTTGAAAATGATAGACATATTTTTATTTTATCAATTTGAACCGCGTACCTTTGAGTACCAGTCAGTCCTTCGGGTCGTGATGACTCAGCCTCGGGAGGGACGAGTAGTGCAACTCGGCCTCATGCCTTGGGTTTACTTGCGATGACACCAAGGTCTTAGTGTATGTGCCTTGGGCTTAGGGAGGTGCCAATGGCTTTTTATCAATGTAGATTGAGTTGATGTGCCTTTGTTTTGCCCTAAAAAGGTACCAAGATCTTTTTATCGATGGAGTGCTTTGGTTTTACCCTGAATAGGTACGAATGGCTTTGGGGTCGGAGCCGATCGAGTCGAGGCGTGCCTTGGTTTTATCGTGAGAGTGTACTAAGGTCTTTTGTCAATTGCGTGCCTTGGACTTACCCTAAGTAGGTGCCAAGGTCTTTTGTCAATGACTCACCTTGTCTTACCCTGATTAGGTGCCAAGGTCTTTTGAGTCGAAGCTGACCGAGTCGAGGCGTGCCTTAGTCTTACCCTGAGAGGGTACCAAGGGCTTTTATCGATGGCGCGCCTTCGTCTTACCCTGAGTAGGTGCCAAGCTCTTTTGTCGATGGTGTACCTTGGTCTTACCCTGATTAGGTGCCAAGGTCTTTTGAGTTGAAGTCGATTGAATCGAGGTATGCCTTAGTTCTAACCTGAGAGGGTACTAAGGGCTTTTATCGATGGCACACCTAGGAGATAACCGAGTCAATGATGATCGATTGAAGAGAGCTGCATATAGATACAACATGAAAAAACATATTGTTTGAAGCTAGCACCATTAATTTAATTACCCTGGAGAGAACCTTATTTGTCTTAATATTATTCATGAAAGCGACGCCAAGGTCTTGGGCTAAAGTGGGCTAAGTCGATGGGGACCAGCCTTGGTGACAGCTTCTCATCTCATGATTTGAGCATAATGGGTCATTCGCCCTGAAGTAAAGGAGAGATGAAGGGCCCCATGGTGGGTGCCAAAATGTTGATGTTAGTTATCAAACAAGGACTTTATTTGTGGATTAAAGTAGAATCATGATCCTCAAAGTACTTCAAACTCCTAGCTTCATAGATTGCAGGTCTTCCGTGCATAGGAAATACTTGTGAGAGTCTAGAGTTAGGTTCTTCGGTAGTTCCTCCGACGATCAAGTCAGTGTTTGAACTTTTGTGGAGAGTATATAATAAGTAAGTAAATAAATGCAGAGTTTTCAGAGTTACCTAAAGCTGAAGAAGGTACCTCGTGTAGTACCACTTCTCTTTATAGCAGATTGGAAGGGAAAAGAGGTAATTGTGATTGAGTCCATGCTGGTAGCTAACTCAGCAAACAGTTGATAGGTGTCGGTCACTAGCAAAGATTTGTCATCCAGGTGGCTAGTGCCAAGCGACAGCAGCTGGTTGGTGCTGATGGAGCCTAATAAGTCATAAAGACTTTAGGGACTAGAGCAATAATGACATTGTCAGAGTAGTTAATACAAGGGGCAGGCGGCTATCAGCACTGTTCGAGAAAACTACAACCTCTTTAGTGGTTCGACTAGTGGCCGACAAACACCGCCCTTTTTGTCGGTTATGAAAGTTGTTGATTGATATAGTGGGCCGAGTGTAAAATTTCGAGGGCTCGACCTGAAGAGTAGGCTAAAAAGTATCGCCTCTCAAGTCGGCCACGTGAGTTGTTAGGCCTATGTAGTCAGCTGCAGAAGTGGATCGAATTGTCTGAACTCTGATCATGTCTGATCCGGCACGGAGCTGGACACGTGTTAGTTTCTCACGGGAGGTTAACACTAAGTTATTTTTAGGTTATAACAGTCATTATTAACACCATAATTGTGCATCTACTTTGTATCTGTAGGATGCAATTGTACAGGAGACGAAATGAGTGCCATATCTAAAATCTGACTAGCAACACTATCTGTCTGCTTTACTATCCTGAGATCTACAATAGTCTGGTCCTCCTAAAAGACTACAGTTGCGTGTCTAATAATTATTCTTTTCTCTAGATCATAGCTTGTAGCTAAATTTATCTTCTCCATAGCCAAGACAGACGCACGAAACTACCCTATCATCTAGCTTCTATCTATTCTCCTTTGGAATATGTACAAATGCTTTATAACAAACACCTTTAGATAAGAATGAGAAATATTCTTTCCTAACCAAACTCTCTCTAGAATGTTAAAACCCAAAGAAATTGAAGGATACCTGTAAATTATGTAGCATGCAACACAAATACTTTCAGCCCCAAAGCTCTTTGGTAAATTCGCCATCTTCAACATGCAAAATGACTTTTTCTACAATGGTCTTGTTGTATCTGTTTGCAACTCCATTGTATTGTGGGCTATGTCCTCTGATGTCAAATATTATGCTTGGAGCAATAATCTCTAAACTCAATAGAAATGTAATCTCCTCTATTATCAATGTGCAGATACTTCAACTTCTTGTCTGTCTACCTCTCCATTATGGCATAAAATTGTTAGAAGACTATAAATACCTAATCATTTGTCCTCAATATGAAGACCCACATCTTCTGTGATGCAACATCAATAAACATGATAAAGTACTTGTTTGCCATCAAAAGACACCATCTCGATAGAACCATAAACATCAAAATAAATTAAATCTAGAATATTATCTTTTCTTTTAGAAAGCTTCCTAAACAAAATTTTATGTTGCTTGCAAAATAAACAATAATCACAAGGGGTAAGTAATGAACCTTTGGCAAATCAAATAAGACACATCTTTGCTAATACCTACAACCCCTTCTCACGTAGGAGCCCGAGCCTCTTGTGATACAAATTAAGAGAGCCATCTTGAGCCGCTTTCAATGAATAATAAGATACCTTCACTTGAGTGTACAAATTACAACATATATTTTCTCTATCAACCATAAGAGAGCCTCTGGTGATTTTACATTTTCCTCCACCAAAGTGAATGTCATATTACATTCAGTCTAAAGTAAGGCTTGAAAGCAAGTTGAGTGCAAATTGGGAATATGTTGCGTATTCTTCAAGTTCAATGTGCATCTGATATCAGTCTACATGTGTATGTCACCAAGTTCGACAATCTTCAAGTAGCTAATATTACCCATCTCCACATTGCCAAAGTCATCTGCTCTATACGACGTGAAAAGATCCTAGTTGAAGGCATCATGACATGTAGCTCTTGTATCCACCATTCAATCGAAATTCTAACCTTTAAGATGCATGCAATCTTCTTCACAAAAGTGAGAATAACATCGATCTTAGATAAAATTGTTAGATATAGATGCCCTGCAGGCAATAATTGTATATTGTAACAGGACCTATATGAATATAACATCCTTGTTCAAAATGATAGTATGCTATTTTGGTCAGATTTATCTAGTATTTTAATACAGGTAAAGTACTTAGAATGATACTAGACTATCAAACATTTCGGATATGATCATAATGAAGAAATCTGATTTGTCGCTAACGTATATTCTAAAATGTTCCTAGTCGATGAAGTGTTGAAATGAGACATCATCACTTTAGGAAGACTAGTGTATACTCTATTTCTCCTTTGGTAGGATGATGATCCATCTCTTGGATCATTGATGTGAGACATCAAGATATAGTATGCAGGTGACTCATTAGTGAACGAGTTGACTGAATGACTCACTGAGAACATCTAATTAGTAATTATACTTAACTGTCAAATAGAAGTTCTCAAGTGATATAGTACATAGTAGTCTCTTGACCTGAGGCATGAGTGTAATATCTTACATGTCAGTATAGGTGTACTTAGACTTTTGCCTAACCATAATTCTCATTGAGTTATGCATAACGGTTCTTGTTGGGTTCATCCCGAGACATAAGTAGATATTGAGATATCAAGATGTGATTCGTCTCTCCCAGTATAAGGGGTTGATGTCATAAGATTGTTTGATATAACTATAGCCAGGAAATCCTTGACCAAGGTAAATAAGATAAACTGAGTGTCAATTTGATCTTATAGGTTATGAATTTAATATCAACAAACACTAATCGAGCTATTAGGATTTGATAGTTTTCCATACCCTAGACTCAATAGTTTGACATGGTTTGACGAAGAGACCGGACTGTACAATATTATCACTGAGTGGTCCTGATAAAATTGTGTTAACATCTTGCAAACATTTATCACAACTTATACCTGGGTAGTCTTCATGTATAACTAGCACCTCTATTGTACTTGTGGATATCATTCACTGCCGAGTTCTTAAGTTGGGCCATAGAGTCACACCAAACGCGTACTTGAATCATATGAAACACAATTTATAGAGTAATACGTATGATTGATACGCATATATGATTTCACCGGATACACATAAATAGTTGTGTATATTAGTAAAATCGAAGTGCTATGTGCTTAGGAAATGAATTCCAATATTTTTCCCATAAAGTTAACTTTTAATCAACTAGTTGACTTTTTGGTCAACAGTTGACTTTTGGTCAACTCATTGACTTTTTGGTCACATGATGATTTATTAGTCAATGATTGGAAAATAACGAAATATCGTATTTATGAAATACCGTCTTGATGTGGTATTTTCATTTATGAAATACACACTTTATTATACCTTTATTAATGAGTCATGAGATGAGTCATTAAGGTGGTATGGTTTGGGAACATGGTTTTAACACATAGTTTTGATTCTTCATGACTCTTTGCATGACTCATGAGATGAGTCATTGCATGACTCATGAAATGAATCATTACATTTAGATGACTCATGGCATGACTAATGAGATGAGTCATGACATATATCACTCTATATATATGAGCTCTCTCTCTCTCTCTTATGGAAATGTTAATTAAAAATTAGCTATGTGGTTTTTTCCATAAGAGAATAAAAAAGAGAGCTCTACCTCTTACTAAACTCTAACAATCTTTTAGTAAGAGGAAGTAGTAGGATTTTAAAGTACCCCAGGGTGGATATTTTGCCTTGTGTCTCAAGAAGATTCCGATTTTATCAAGCTCACTTGAAGATTTGGAGATCCACTATAAGGAGGTTTACAGCAACAAGGAGCAAGAGCTAGGGGTTCTTCGATCTTCCACCTAATCACGCTTCGAAAGTATAACTTTCTAACTCTTGTATGCTCTCTTTAATATAGGGATCATGTTATATTTAATTAGGATGGTCCTATTATGTATTTCATGCTCTCTACATGCTTAGTATAATTATACATACAGTATTCTGCTATGTATTTTGCATGTAATAAGCACGAGATTTCCTTCATGGTATCAGAGCCATGGTTCTATCTAATTGAATCTTTACATGCATATCTAACTCATAGAGGACTTTGTACTTGCTTCTAATTACTAGTTTAATAAAAATATGTTTAATAAAACTAGTTAATTAATACAAGTTGTTTCGTAATTAGTCATACTAGTTGTTGATTCAAAAATGTTATTTTTTGGTTCATAAGTTTTTAAGAGTAAAAACTCTTGTATAAATTGCAAAACACTTATTTACAACTTGTGTAGTTGTATGTTAGAAGCATGATAGTCCTATTTGAGTTAGGATAATCTCTATGTTATTTAGTTTTCAATTTGTTGCATAACAAGATAGATGCATATTTCTTTATGTTGATTAAGTTATATACTTTATATCATCTTGCGTAGATGTTATGTTTATGGATGGTAGTGGACAACGATTCTCTTGTATTTATTGTATTGATATAATATAGCTAGAAATGTAATATTATTTTTGACCCCTTCCCTCCCCGAGCATGGACTACGCCTACGGGTTTAGGCACTTTCTCACCGATCATGGGCTACGCCTACGGGCATAGGCCCTTGTTCGGATGTGGGGGGTATGGTTGTTTAGTTTAGTTATTTCATTTATAGATTTTATTTTATATTCAATGCAATATTATTACCCATCCTACGAGATGGTTTTTTCATAATAAATGGGGCTTGCACGTCCTATGAATATGTGATTATAATAATACAGGATTTGTAAGGGAGCTAGCACTGCAAGGGGTTACAAATTGCTTGCCAAAATGTAATTAGTGTAGTTGCATATTCCTTTAGTTGTCCACTATCATTCCATATTGCTATTACATATGTTGATATGTTGGTTGTACCCTAATTGTAGATGTCAATACAATTAGGTGCTATATTCTGCAAAGTTTATATCTCTATGTCACTAGAGAATAGTTTTTATTATAAAAACTCATTTTTTAAACTCTGTGAGACATGGCAATAAGAGTTTATTGACCATAGAGTGGTGAGACCGACATTAACATAGCGTTAGTGTGAAAGATAAATAAACCTATAGTAGTTAAAAGAAATATATTTAGAACGAACTTTTAACTAGTATTAAGGAAAGTAATTATGAGATATAGCTCATGGGGTGATGTCCAGCTTAAGATTAAGGGTGATGCCCAATCTTTCGCTATGATCTTAAAGAGCGGTGGTTACTTAATCAAGGTCCGATGAAAATTCTAGGTGAATATCTCGGAACCCTCCCACCAATCTTGTACTTACCTGGCTAGTTTAATTGTTGCAAGTATAAATATAGAGTATCTTTTAACTATATCAAGTTTGATTATGGTAAAAGATTTATGAAATCGTCCGTAGCCCTCCATCATTTTAGTTGATTACTACTAAGCTTATAAATACTTAGTTTGTTGGCTATCGTCAAGACAATACTATTCTATGGCTAAGTAGTATTCATTTGTATATAAGATATAATGATAGCTTAAGTTGGTTATGCAACTTTGTTGGCCTTCGTCAAGTGTATGCATAAGTTAAATTTAAGCCGGTCAGGAAATGATGGGTCCAAACTTAACTAGCATTTTATGATTTGTTGGCCATCGTCAAGGTCATAAAAGACTAGGGGCAAAATCATATAAAGAATTACAAGAATGTAAAAGACAAAAATTATCTACCAATTATTAAGTAATCGATTTGTTGGCCATCGTCAAGGTTGATACATTCAATGATAATTGGATTTTGATCCTACTTGAAAACAAGGGGTTGTTTTCTGATTACCTCTTATTAAGGTTTTGAGGGACTCGAAAAATAGTGGGAGGCATAACTTAGATAAAAAAATGAACCAAATCTATTTTATGTATTGAACATCTTCTGAAATATCTTTTCTCTCTCTTTCAGGCCATTATGTTTGGCTTAAAAATCATATCAGAGCAGAACAAGTTAACCGATCCTAATTACATAGACTGGTTGAGAAATGTTAAGAGTATGTATCCAGAATTCTTAGCCTCACTCATCAAGAAGCAGCAAGATGTGCTTCATCTTTAGATGTGTTTGTTACTCAAAATTATTTTTTATAAATCCTACATCTTGGGTATTAGATACCGGATCAGGATCTCACATCTGTAATTTGTTACAGGGGTGGCGAAATTATAGGAAACTTGGAGCTGGAGAGATGACCATATAAGTTGGCAATGGTGTAATAGTTGCAGCACTTGCAGTAGGGGATTTTCATCTAGCTTTGCCAAATAGAAACGTTTTGATTTTGAAAAAGTGCTATTTTGTACCAACTATGATGTGTAATATAATATCCATATCTTTATTAGATAAAGATGAATATATATTCAAGTTGGAGAACAATGTCATGAATATCATATTTAATCAAAAGTTGATTGCTTATGAAACATTGTGTAATGGCATCTATATTCTTAATCAAAACACAATTCTGAATACTCATCACACTAATAAAAGAAAGCACTCGGTTATGAATGACGCTTTCTTATGGCATTGTAGACTTGGTCATATTAATAAAGAAAGACTTGACGAGCTACATAAGCATGGATATTTAGATCCATTTGACTTTGAGTCTTATGATACTTGCAAGTCTTGTCTTAAAGATAAAATGACAAAGACTCCATTTACGGGAACTGGAGCAAGAGTTACAGAACTCTTAGGACTGATACATGGTGATGTATATGGTCCTATGTCTACAATAGCCAGAGGTGGCTACTCCTACTTTATTACTTTTACTGATGATTTTTTAAGATTTGGACATATGTTTTTGATGAAACACAAGTCTGAAGCATTTAAGAAATTTATCGAGTATAAAAATGAAGTAGAGAATCAAACGAGCAGGAAAGTTAAAATTCTTCGATCGGATCGAGGAGGTGAATACTTGAGCTTAGAATTCTTAGGGTTTTTAAAAGAGAATGGGATTCTCTCTCAGGTTACTCCACCCTTTACACCACATCTTAATGGCGTGTCAGAAAGGAAGAATCGTACCCTATTAGATATGGTATGTTCCATGATGAGTAACGCTGAGTTACATTTTTTATTCTAGGGATATACGTTAGAAACAACAACACACTTACTGAATAGGGTTCCAACTAAAGCAGTGCCTAAATCTCCATATGAGATATGGTATGGGATGAAACCACATATTAATTATATTAAGATTTGGGGATGTCATGCTTATGTAAAAAAACAAGATCCCAAAAAGTTAGAGGCATGCTCAGTATTATGTAAATTTATAGGATATCCAAAGAATTCCCATGGATATTAATTCTACCACATCGATGAACAAAAGATAATTGTTTCTCGGTATGCTACCTTCTTGGAGAAAGAATTTCTTAAAAAAAATTAGTGAGAGCATGGTAGAATTAGAAGAAATTTTAGAGATACAAATCAATACTGATAATTTAGTAGAACCAGAAAATTCAGTTGAACCAAAAGAACCTCAACCACTCCGCAGATCCCAAAGCGATCTCATGCACCTAAGAGACAATATGATTTTCTCGTTGAAGGTAGCATGTTAGATCATGTCATAGATGATGACGAACCTTTGAGTTATCAGCAAGCATCTCAGAGTAGGGACTCTGTTGCTTGGCATGATGCAATGAAATCCGAAATAGACTCTATGTACACTAACAAAGTATAGATCTTTGACAATGCTCCTAAAGGGGTGATACCCATAGGTTGCAAATGGTTGTTTAAGAAAAAGTTGGGTGTAGATGGTAAAGTAGAGACTTTTAAAGCTAGACTGGTAGCTAAAGATTTTCATCAAAGACCTAGTTTGGACTACGATGAAACCTTTTCTCCAATGGCTATACTAAAGTCTATTCGGATTTTACTTGCTATAGCTGCTCATTATGACTACGAGATCTAGCAAATGGACGTCAAAACTGTATTTCTAAATGGTGATTTAGAAGAGTGCATATATATGTCTCAACCAGAGGGATTTATAGTCAGTGGGAGCAGTGGAAAAGCATGTAAGTTGCTTAAAGCCATTTATGGACTAAAGCAAGCATCACGGAGATGGAACATTTATTTTGATGATGCTATCAAAGAGTTCGGTTTTATCAAAAATCCATATAAACATGTGTGTATAAAAGGATAATTGGGAGTATAGTATCGTTTCTTATTTTGTATGTAGACGATATACTCTTAATCGGTAATGACATACCATCATTACAAGCGGTTAAAATTTGGCTATCAAAAAGATTTTCCATGAAAGATTTAGGTGAAGCATCTTGTATACTGGGTATTTAGATCTATAGAGATAGATCTAGAAGGATAATAGGATTATCCCAATCTAGATATATTGGCAAAGTACTAAATCAGTTTAGCATGGAAAATTCTAAGAAAGGTTTCGTAACTGCATCTCCTATAATCTCCCTCTCTACAAAGATGTCTCCCCAAACTGATGAAGAGAGGAAACGCATGAGTCTAATTCCTTCTCCCTCGGCAATAGGATCAATCATGTATGCCATGTTATATATTAGACCGAATATCGCTTTTTCACTCAGTTTGGTAAGTAGATACCAATCTAATCATGGAGAAGAGCACTGGAAAGCAGTCAAAAATATACTTAAGTACCTGAAAGTACTAAAGAGTTATTTTTGATATACGGTAAAAGTGACCTCCTAGTAGAGGCTTTTTCTGACTCTAGCTTTCAGAGCGATATCGATAATAGTAAATCTGTTTCAGGATATGTTTTTACCCTCAATAGAGGGGCTGTCAGTTGGAAAAGTTCCAAGCAGGACACAGTAGCAGACTCTACTTTGGAAACTGAATACATTGCAACAAATGATGCAGCTAAAGAAGCTGTCTGGATGAGGAAGTTCTTTTCAGAGCTGGAAGTTATTCCCACCATTAAAGATCCAAAACCTTTATACTGTGATAGTAATGCTACAATAGCTCTGACAAAGGAACCCCGATCTCACCATAAGTCCAGACACATTCTGAGGAAATATCACTTGATCAGGGAGATAGTTGATTGCCAAGAGATCAAGATTGAAAGAGTTGACACAAAAGATAATATAGCATATCTATTTACAAACACAATTGCTCGTACACAATTTGAAAAACTTGTTGAGCTATTGGGTATTAGATACTACAATGATTGGCCTTAGTGAAAGTGGCAGTTTGTTAGATATAGGTGCCCTGCATGTAATAATTGTATATTGTAACATGACCTATATGAATATAACATCCTTGTTCAAAATGATAGTATGCTATTTAGGTCAGATTTATCTGGTATTTTAATACAGATAAAGTCCTTAGAATGATACTAGACTATCAAACATTTTGGATATGATCGTAATAAAGAGATCTGATTTGTCGCTAACGTATATTCTAAATGATCCTAGTCGATAAAGTATTGAAATGAGACATCATCACTTTGGGAAGACTAGTGTATACTCTATTTCTCCTTTGGTAGGATGATGATCTATCTCTTGGATCATTGATGTGAGACATCAAGATAAAGTATGCAGGTGACTCATTAGTGAACGAGTTGACTGAATGACTCACTGAGAACATCTAGTTGGTAATTATACTTAACTGTCAAATAGAAGTTCTCAAGTGATATAGTACATAGTAGCCTCTTGACCTGAGGCATGAGTGTAATATCTTACATGTCAGTATAGGTGTACTTAGACTTTTGCCAAACCACAATTCTCATTGAGTTATGCATAACGGTTCTTGTTGGGTGCATCCCGAGACATAAGTAGATATTAAGATATCAAGATGGGATTTGTCTCTCCCAGTATAAGGGGTTGATGTCATAAGATTGTTTGATATAACTATAGCCAGAAAATCCTTGACCAAGGTAAATAGGATAAACTGAGTGACAGTTTGATCTTATAGGTTATGAATTTAATATCAACAAACACTAATCGAGCTATTAGGGTTTGACAGTTTTCCATACCCTAGACAAAGGAAAACTGTCAAACCCTAATAGCTCACTGAGTGGTCCTGATAAAATTGTGTTAGCATCTTGCAGATATTTATCACAACTTATACCCGGGTAGTCTTCATGTGTAGCTAGCACCTCTGTTGTACTTGTGGATATCATCCACTGCCGAGTTCTTAAGTTGGACCCTAGAGTCACACCAAGCGCGTACTTGAATCCTATAAAATACAATTTATAGAGTAATGCGTACGATTGATACGCATATATGATTTTACCATATACACTTAAACAGTTATGTATATCAGTAAAATCGAAGTGCTATGTGCTTAGAAAATAAATTCCAGTATTTTTCCCATAAAGTTAACTTTTAGTCAACTAGTTGACTTTTTGGTCAACAGTTAACTTTTGGTCAACTCGTTGGCTTTTTGGTCAATAGTTAACTTTTGGTCAACTCGTTGACTTTTTGGTCACATGATGACTTATTAGTCAATGATTGCAAATGAGTCACGAAATATCGTATTTATGAAATACCGTATTGATGTAGTATTTTTATTTATAAAATACACACTTTATTATACCTTGATTATTAAGTCATGAGATGAGTCATTAGGGTGGTATGGTTTGGGAACATGGTTTTAACACTTAGTTTTGATAACACCTTATTTATGATAACTTTTTTCTAGTCCTCTCTTTTACTTTCTCTCTTCGAAAACAACGCACAAAAAAATAGGTGCTCTATGTTTCGGCTTCTGTTCACTATAGGGATTCGCAGAGATTGCTCCTTATTTAAAAGGAAAATTATTCTGAGGTCCCCAGACCTATTAAAATGTAGGTTCAAATCCTTTATCAAGTAGAATTCAACATTGACCAAGTTTTAGTGTGCCTAGCATGGGCTAGACCCACAACACATCTGCACCGGTTTGTATCGGATAATAACCAAATTAAAAGGCTCACATATGAAACAAAAATCTGAAGCTACGAGATTGAAAAATAATAGTTGTTTGCATTTCTTCTATGCACTAAGTTGTATGTCAATCTAAACGAACCTATTAATACTTTCAGTTCTGATAACCAGTGTAAACTTTGACAGCAATCACAACTCCCAAGTTATCAGACATTTATCCACACAAAATATTGGCTTGAGTTAACAAAATATTTTAATGGTCGACTTTAAATTTTGCTTTTACTCATGAAATACAAATTGTTAGATTCATTACCAAAAAATATCTAACGAAACTAAAAAATCCAATAAGAGCTAAATTAAGAAAAATTGATTGGCACCTTCTCCGGCCACTGAAGATATTGCACGCTTACACTACAAATCACTGCATCAAAACTGCAATCCTCTGCCTGAAATTGCTGCTCTTCATTCAAATTCTTAACAAAGAAACTATCCAACCTAGGATTCTTGGCCAACTCCTGAGCATTGAGCCCGTGCCCAACAACTCTCTTATACTTCACCTCTCGGGGCAAATGGCTAACCCAAGAGCTCATCAAGTCCAGCACTTCCCATCCAGAAAATAACCTCTCCCTGTACAAATCAGTCAGAGTGGAGATAAACTTGTCATCAACATGAGTCACAAATCGCGGGTAGGAGTAGAAGTCTCGGTCAGAGTAGGTGTTTAGCTTCGTCCGGCCTTCATTGGAGAGGACGAATCTTTTGATGATTTTGGATGTGGAGGAGGATGATGATGATGTTGCTTGGTTGGTTTGGTTGTTGTTGTTGGAGGTGGGAGAGGATGCAGAGATTCTTGGGAAGGGAGGATGGATGTGAAAGGGAAAGTTTAGCCATGATCGTGTTCTTGCGGTGGGAATTGGATGGAGGGAAAGCATGACAAAAGAAGAGTGGAGTAGATATTATCCTTGGAAAGGAATTGTAGCTGGTGGTGTGCTACCTTATATGGAAGAGTAGGCCCAATTAATATTATTAATATTAGGGAAAAATGCTTCCAGCCTCCAAAATACGTCAGAACGTGCGTCCCACCCCCAAGACTTTTTAAATGGGTGTTCTACCCTCAAAAACTTGCCCGATTTTTCTCTAGCCCCCAAAACACCCCCCACGTGACATGCTGTCTAAAACCAACATAAATCTTCTCAAAATACCCTTTGTTTCTCTTTTTTTTATTTGTGCTGAGGAGAGAGTTCGCAAGGCCAGCGGAGGAGGCGGAAGAATACGTCTCCGCCCTTTGCAGCGGCGGAGTAGGAGGCGGAGGTCAGAGAGGGTGGCGATGGAGGAGCGGAGGGCATTGGAGCGTAGCGCCAAGATCGTCGGGAGGACAGAAGTGGAGGAGGCGGTATAGGCTGTAGAGGAGGAGGAGGGAGAGGGCGAGGCAGGCGTGGACCATGGCGATGTGGAGGGCGAGCTTGGCGTCGGTTTCTAGGGCTAGGGTTTTGGATGGCGTCTGAGGAGGAGGGGGATTATGGTTAGGGTTAGGAGGAGGAGAGGATGGGCGAGTAGACGGGAGGGAGTCGGAGGGTCGACGATGGGAGGCGGAGCGGAACATCTCAACTGGCCATTGCGCGTGGGCAGGGGGGAAGAACGTCGCTTTCTCAGGCCCCAACATCACTAACATCACGAATGCAACTAGAGAGAGAAAGAGGGCCCAAACTATAACTTTGCTTTCAAAGGAGCCTATTAATGTTTCACAAACCCCCCGCCAATGTCAGGCTGACCCGCCTTTGCCAGTGCCACGTCGGCAACAAGATCGCTGGATTTGTTGAGAAGCTTGGATTTACTGTAACTTATGAAGAGAACGATGCGATTGTAACCTTCAAGATGATTGCTACCAGAACTTCCATGAGATCTGTTGAGAAATAGCTGGATTTTGTAATAATATTTCACTTTTAATTAGATTTTCAAGGATTTTTTTAGGTGGTGGGAGTGAGCTAGATTTTGTAATAATATTTCAATTTTAATTTTTGGGGAAATTGTAATAATATTTCACTTTTAATGAGATTTTCAAAAGTTAAGGGATTTACGCGTTGCTTGTTAAGGTTACGAGTTGGTTGTTAAGGTTACGCGTTGCTTGTTAAGGTTACGAGTTGGTTGTTAAGGTTACAAGTTGGTTGTGAAGGTTAGGGGTGTTCGCGGGAAAAATCATTGCTTTCTTCATTGATTCCATTGCACACTCTTGTAATGGTTTATCGATTACAAATATCCGGTCTTTTTATAAGATCCGGTTATAATGAAAAATCAAATAAAAGAAATGAAAAAAGATTACAACTTTTTCTCCTTTTGTGTCGAACAAATCGCGAGCTCCTGTTTTGCGGTCGCTCGCTTGCGTGGGTTGTTTGCCTGCGCCGGGGTTTATCCGTGGACCACCGCTAGATCTAGATCTGGTCGGATCTACGCAGTATAACGGGTATTATTTCACCAAGGAAATAATAGCCGAAGGGATTGTTTCACCAAGGAAACAATCGCTCAAATCTCGTGATCAAAGACCAAGCTTTGATCCGGAGTATAACGACGTAGATCTGAGATCCGGTCCTCTCAAACACCTGCCTTATTTGGCGTTGACGACCGCTGAGTACCAGATCTGAATGAGTGAATCCTCGAAGTCCCAAAGTTGAGATCTTTTTTAGATTTGAGTCTTCAATCCAGCAGGGCTTCGCCTCTCTCCAAAAATTCCAACCCTTTAAAATGAACAACCCCCTCTCCTATTTATAGCCAAGCGTCACTGTGCCCGTGCGCACGTGTGGCCAATACACAAGAGGGGGGAGAGAGAGCCGGCCACCTTAAGGTGGCTCGGCTCATGCCGAGCCACCTCAGGGTGGCTCGGCCGCATGAGCCACCCTGGGGTGGCTCGTCCTTGGTCGAGCCACCCTAGGGTGGCTCGGCCTTGGCCGAGTCCCCCCGGGTGTTTTAGGTTCCGTCGTTCGGTTGTTGCTTTGTCCGTGATTCGGGTTTGTGGTTGACTTGGTCTGAAATCGATTTGTTGACTTGATTCCCGATTTGGCAGTAAATCCACTTCTGAGTTCGAGTCCGAAGCTGATCTTGATTCGATCGCGATTCATCCGAGTCCGTTCTTGGTTGGACGACTCATTGACTCCCCGAACCGTTGGATTGATTCCGCACGCGAATGCATTCTGTTGATCGCGTGCAATTTGTTGACCTCGTCGCCTCGTCACTCGATGGTTCGTTGATTTGTCGATTCCTCGTGTCGAGCTGTGCGAAGGGACCTATAGGCAATTTTATACGCCTACAGATACCCCCTCCAAAGTATTTCAGTCTCATTCTTTTATAGAAGAGTCTGAAATACTTTGGATGTGATTGTCCCAACCTTTAGTCGGTGTAACGGGACTTTAGAATGGCTTCTGTTCTGGATTCCTTCAATTCCTTCAGGCTATTCGGTGCTTTGTCGAACGTCTGTAAGGATTCCGATGCTGCATTTATTGTCTGACCATTGTCGAAATTTTGAACTTGAAGCCGATTCTTGATTTCTTGACTTTTTAGCTCGAGTTGGTTGCTTCAACATAGAACTGATCATCGATTGACGGCGTTGTCCGGCGTTTGAGCTTCATTGCGACGTATTGTTCGACGTCCGACACAGTTTATACTCGTATGTCTTCTGGAGTATACACAGTTTAAGCTCTTAAGGTATTGGAGCGTGGCAAATACTTGAGTCACGAGACCAATCTATAGAATTGATGCGTCAATGACTCATATTCATAGAATTTTTGGTAAATTCTCAGCCATCAACGGATTTGATGAGCCTTTACCGACTACCGTTTGAGTCGGGCTAGCATGCGGATTGTCTAAATCCGTTCCGCATGTAACGTTAAGCTAAAAGAGTTAACCCTTTTAGTGCTACGATATTGAATACGTAGACTTCGTCTTTCTCCTGTGAAAAGACTAAACAGCAACGTGTATGAGACGTTGACTTAGGATTTTTGACAAATCCTCAGCCTTTAACGGATTTGATGTGCTCTTACCGATTACCGTTTGAATCGGGCTTACATGCGGATTGTTTTAGTCCGTTCCGCATGTGACGTTGTGCTAAAGGAATGAACTCCCTTAGACTTTGTGCTATGATGTTGAATACATAGACTTTACCATTTGTTACGGGAATAGGTTACCCGGCGACGCGTGTTAGGCGTTGACTTTAGGATTTTTGGCTAACCCTCAACCCTCAACGGATTTGATTAGCCTTTACCGACTACCGTTTGAGTCGGGCTAGCATGCGAATTATTTAAATCCGTTCGCATGTAACGTTGTGCTCAGAGATTGAATTCTCTGAGACTTTGTGCTATGATGTCGAATACATAGACTTCGCCATTGTTATGGGAATAGGCTACCCAGCAACGTGTATTAGACGCTGACTTATTCCTACTTAGGCTTCGGGATAAAAATACCCCAGAATCGAACTCTGGTGTCTTCTTCAATCGGTAAAAGACTAAACCGGCGACGCGTGTTAGGCATCGGCATATCCTTTCTTAGGATTCAGGATGAAATTCCCCATGCGTATAAGGCATGGATTTTGGTGTTATTAATAACAACCTGCCACAATGTTGAATATGCGGGCGGGTATTCTTTTTAACGGTTAAGAACTAACCGGCGGTGCGTGTTAGGCGCCGACTTATCCTTTCTTAGGTCTCAAGATAAAATACCCCAGAATCGAACTCTGGTGTCTTTTTCTGCGGAGAAAGACTAAACCGACAGCGCGTGTTAGGCGCAGACTTATCCCTGCTTAGGATTCGGGATAAACTTCCTAGGATGAATCCAAGATTGATAAACTCTTGGAAAAGGTTGGTGTGGGAAAGGAAGAATTTTATATTCTATTTCCCGGTCTTCTTTTAGGGTGAAGGCGAACCCGAATACAAGGAAGGAAGAATTTTATATTCTATTCCCAATTGGAGAGGAGACTCGAGGTGGGATCTCCACCCCCAGAATCCGGAAAGATGAAACTAAGAGTGGGATCTCCACCCCGAGAATCGAAAAGAATCGGATAACCCTAACTGTCGGAAGGTTTGATTACCGAACTAAAGATAAATTTCTCGTTTATCGAGAATGAATTGTGGTTTTGGTCCTAACTGTAGGAAGGTTTGACCAAACGAGAGTTTGAAATGACCCTAACTGTAGGAAGGTTTGATCACTCGATTTGAAAGCGGACCTCTCGTTCATTGAAGGAATCGAGAGGGGATTTTGGGTTGTGGCCCTAACTATAGGAATGTTTGACCAAGTGAGAGGTGAGAGTGAGAGTACAACTTACAACGGGAGTGTTGACTCATACAAATCACAATGGGGGTTTAGTGCTTATCACCTAATTTGTAATGATTGGGTTATCCCTAAGAATATTACATTTAACATTCTTCCGGGAACTTCCCGTTACATGAATCATCCACCCCCAGCTTTCTTTGCAACACTGGGTATATCATTATATCAGCTGCACGATCGGGTTATCCTTAGGAATACCACGCATGACACTCTCTAGGAACTTCCCGTGGAAGAAAGGAAATAGTTTAGACTCATATACCTATTGGAGTATCAGGGAGCAGTTTAACCTCTTATACCGGTCGGAGGATTGTGAAGCAGTTTATACTCATATACTCTTCGGAGTCTCAGGAAGCAGTTTATACTCTTATACCCGTCGGAGTTGTGCCGTTTTCAACTGGCTCACTCTAGCGTTATGACACCGGCTTCAACCAAGGTTTGGATGCTATTCTTGAGTGTAAAGCACGCCTTGGTTGGGTGAAGGATCCTCCTGTGGTATGCGCAGTACTTCGGATCCGCAATATCGTCAGCTTCCTCCTGATTCGTTATCGGTGGGAGCTTGATCTTGTTATTGTCAAGGAGGGATTTGAAGATGGCTAGAACATCTTCATCCTTGAAGGAGTACTCTTTTTGAGGCCTCTGATCTGAAGTCTTTTGCTACCTCCGGGACTGCTGTTGCGATGTTTGATTAGCATCGACAGTCGTTGCGGGTGTCTTGCCCTTACTACGGGAGGCGAAGTACGAGTTCGGAGGATTAGTCGTCGATTGACTCCTCTCGGCCTTCTTCCTTCGGAGGAAACATTCGGCTTGTTCACCGCGCACCTTCAAGTCTTTCCAAGTGTTGGACGGTGCTGTTCCCATTGCTTCCAACACATCCAATGTGAGGTTGTTGTGGTAGGTCTGGAGAATGAACTCTTCCGTGATCGGGTCCCTGCAATTCAACGCCTTGTTCCGGAACCTTTTGACGAAGGTCTCGACTAACTCCCCGTCCTTCTGCTTCTCATCGAGCAACGTTCCGATGGATATCTCGGTGTCGTCATCGAAGAAGTTAGCGAGGAATTTTGTCTCCATGTCATCCCAGCTATTTATGCTTCCTGGCTTGAGGCGGCGATACCAATCGAAGGCGGCTCCACGAAGAGTACCAACGAAGGACCGTACCATCAGAGGCTCATTACCAGAGATAACACCCAAATGCGATTTGAAATAAATCAAATGCTGAGTGGGGGAACCTTTCCCATCGAACGGCGTGAAGTTGATTAGACTAAACTTCGCCGGATAGGGGATTGATTCGCACTCTCTTGGGTATGGATAAGGAATGCCCATCTTCTTCATCTCTTGAGCGGAAATCAACGTATTGATTTTGCTCTCGAGGTTTTTGATCTTCAAGTTTTCACTTGTATCTTCGTTGGCATCCTCGTTACCACCCCTTGTATTGACGAGAGGGTTATTGGCGTCATGAGTTTCATTTGCACCTGTGTCCTCATCTTCCAGATTGTTCTGGTTATGACGACTTGGTTCGCCTTGTTGGTTCCTCAATGCCTGGATTTGTTGCTCATGCATCTCTCTCATAGTCTGCATGGCCATCTGCATCTCGAGCCTGAAGCTCTCCTGTTGTTTGGCCATGGCTTCTTCGAGCATCTTGGCCACTTGTTCCGCGCTTATCATGAATGACTCGCGGGGTTCTCCTTCGCTGGATACAGTGTTGTCAGACGCAACCGCAGAGCAAGCATCCGATTCCTCATCTTCTGAAGGTAGTCTTATCCGAACCCTACCATAAGTTCCTCGTGCGATGGCTCCGGACTGCAGACGGGTTAGACGTTGGGATGCTTTCAGAATCGACTCGAGATCATCCCGTGTTGATGTCCTTTTGCTGGTCATATTAGCGGTGACCCTCGGAAATTCTCCGTCTTCAACCGTCGTTCTTCTTCGTCGGAAATGCCTAGGCCTTGGTTTTGGCGTTTCGGTACTGAGCCTTTCGAAAACCGAAACTCTTTCAGGGACTGTATTGTTGCATCTGCATTCAGACAATACTGCCCGAATGAGTTTAGAACAGGGGCATTGAGTTTCTGTTTTTCGAAGACTCCTTTTTCTGGTTTTATTCGTACCCCCAGCACGATAGTACAGCTCGTCCGTTTGAAAGTCGGAGCAACCTATCGTGTGTTGGCACGATTTCCCAGGTATAACGTCATTGTCATCGGACAACAACGTTTCCTTCTGAGGGCGAATTACCTTCTTTGGGCTTTCGAGAGTAATGCGCCTTGAAACGCGCCTTTGTGGGCGTGAATTCTCAACGAGCTCCTGAACTTCGATACGCAAAGTGGTGCACCTGGGTGCCATGATTTCTTTGTCATTCTGAGAGTTGCGGCGACCCCCAGCATGTTGAATCGCTCGGGACTCCTTCATTGGACCCAAACATTCCTGAACTGAAGCTTTGCATCGTCCATCGGGAAGTGGACCGAGGCGCTCCAAAACTGACTTCTTTCTCCGGGATGATTCTGCGTGACCTCCCGAAGTAGCCATGGGAATTGTCGGCGACTTCGTTTGGTTCGCCGGAGTTGAATCTGCTTCGAAGGTTGCAAAGGTTGCTCTTTGGCATGAATCGCCACTTCGGATTTCGGCCTCCAGACTTTGCGGGTTGGTGGCGGCTTGCTTGCCACTTCCTTCTGCAGCTTCCTACGTGATTCTTGGACTTGAGCCCGTGCTTGCGCTGACATCGCGCGGCGCTTGCGAATGCGCTCTTCCAATGTCGAACGGTTCCGTTTAACGCGGACCCATTCATTGATTGGCGGCTTGGAGGAGCTGCCACTCATCGGTTGTTGAGGCTGTTTGCCTCTCTTGTTCTTCGGATCCGTGTTATAGCGGATCCCGTCAACTGATTCCATGGCCTTTACGAATTGCTTTGCAAGGCGTTGACGTTGCCTTTGGCGGGCTCTCTTCGAGAGAGTCACCACGCCCTCTGCGGCGGCGGGGTTGGCCAGAGCAGATCCGACCTGGTTGGGAATTGGAGGGATCTCACCCGATGCGACTTTGGCATCAAACGGGGCGAGATCTTCGTTGGTATTTTCGACATCTTCATACCAACGAATTTTTCTCCTAGAGGAGAACTTCTTGGACTTGCGGGGGGAGGTTGATCCGGACGAGGACGACAAGTACTCCTCGAACTTCTGCTGGTCGAACTCATATTCGACCTCCTCCTCGACCGGGATCGAGATCCGCGGCTGCGACGCTCCGATCTTGGTAGCGAGATCGGTGGCTCCCACTGTGGTCGCCAGATTGTTTGCGGGAAAAATCGTTGCTTTCTTCATTGATTCCATTGCACACTCTTGTAATGGTTTATCGATTACAAAGATCCGGTCTTTTTATAAGATCCGGTTATAATGAAAAATCAAATAAAAGAAATGAAAAAAGATTACAACTTTTTCTCCTTTTGTGTCGAACAAATCGCGAGCTCCTGTTTTACGGTCGCTCGCTTGCGTGGGTTGTTTGCCTGCTCCGGGGTTTATCCGTGGACCACCACTAGATCTAGATCCGGTCGGATCTACGCAGTATAACGGGTATTATTTTACCAAGGAAATAATAACCGGAGGGATTGTTTCACCAAGGAAACAATCGCTCAAATCTCGGGATCAAAGACCAAGCTTTGATCCGGAGTATAATGATGTAGATCTGAGATCCGGTCCTCTCGAACACCTGCCTTATTTGGCGTTGACGATCGCTGAGTACCAGATCTGAATGAGTGAATCCTCAAAGTCCCAAAGTTGAGATCTTTTTTAGATTTGAGTCTTCAATCCAGCAGGGCTTCGCCTCTCTCCAAAAATTCCAACCCTTTAAAATGAACAACCCCCTCTCCTATTTATAACCAAGCGTCACTATGCCCGTGCGCACGTGTGGCCAACACACAAGAGGGGGGGGAGAGCCGGCCACCTCAAGGTGGCTCGGCTCATGCCGAGCCACCCTAAGGTGGCTCGGCCTTGGTCGAGCCACCCTAGGGTGGCTCGGCCTTGGCCGAGTCCCCCCGGGTGTTTTGGGTTCCGTCGTTCGGTTGTTGCTTTGTCCGTGATTCGGGTTTGTGGTTGACTTGGTCTGGAATCGATTTGTTGACTTGATTCCCGATTTGGCAGTAAATCCACTTCTGAGTTCGAGTCCGAAGCTGATCTTGATTCGATCGCGATTCATCCGAGTCCGTTCTTGGTTGGACGACTCATTGACTCCCCGAACCGTTGGATTGATTCCGCACGCGAATGCATTCTGTTGATCGCGTGCAATTTGTTGACCTCGTCGCCCCGTCACTCGATGGTTCGTTGATTTGTCGATTTCTCGTGTCGAGCTGTGCGAAGGGACCTATAGGCAATTTTATACGCCTACAAGGGGTTGGTTGTAAAGGTTACACGTTGGTTGTTAAGGATAAGCGTTGGTTGTGAAGGCTACGCGTTGGTTGTGAAGTTAACATTCACAATCAATCCATAACCTTAACAACCAAGCTGTAAACCTTTACAACCAATACGTAACCTTAACAGCCAACGCATAATCTTAGCAAGTAACCCGTAACGGTTTATTGTTAAGATTACGGTTTTTTGTTAAGGTTACGCATTTACAACCAACCCGTAACGGTTTATTGTTAAGGTTACGCATAACCTTAACAACAAACTTTATTACATTGAGACATTGAATTATATATATTAGCTAGTGGATTTGCAAGCTCCTGTACCAAGAATAGAAAGCTCCTGGTTAAATTTTTGGCCAAATCTCACTTATCAAGTGTCCTAGTTTATGATTCATAAGTAAATACGCTCAGTTTAAATAGACCAATAACATTTCTAATATATAGCAATTGTCAGTGGCTCTTGTTGACTTAAAATAAAATTACTATGAATAGTTTTTTTTCTAAATTAGGAATATGTTGGCCCTATAATTCTTACATTAAAACTTTGCAGGCATTTTGTTTCTATATTTGCAGATGTTTCATTAAATACTTAATAACGATACATGAGGTTTGTTGTAAACCATAATCTTAACAATAAACTGTTACGGGTTGGTTGTAAACGTGTAACCTTAACAATAAATCATTACGAGTTGCTTGCTAAGGTTACAAGTTGATTGTTAAAGTTACGTATTTGTTGTGAAGGTTTGCGGGTTGGTTGTCAAGGTTATGGGTTGATTGTGAAGGTTAACTTCACAACCAACGCTTATCATTAACAATCAACCTGTAACCTTAACAACCAACCCATAACCTTCACAACCAACGCATAACCTTAACAACCAACGCGTAACCTTAACAAGCAACTCGTAACATTAACAAGCATCGCGTAACCTTCACAACCAACACATAAATCCCTTAGCTTTTGAAAATCTCATTAAAAGTGAAAAGATAGGGCATAAATATGTACCAAAAATTACAAGTGCACAACCAATCAAGTTATAGTGTAAAAAGTTATCGATCCCACGAGGAAGGTGTTTGTAGAAAATTATTAGAATCGGTTCTTATATTGTGTGCGTGACAATTAGGAATATGATTGTGGAGAGATCGAGAGAGTGAGAGTGATTATGTGTAAATAAGTATAAAAGGTGATTGAGAGTGGATGTGATAAAGAATATATGTAATCGACAAGGCAAGAAAGAAAAATGAATAAAATCAAGGAACAAATAAGAGAAAAATCAAGAATGAAAAGAAAATTCAAGAAAGTCAAGATTGAGGATTCAATTAAAGATACGAGGAATCTAGAATTGAATCCACTAGCTAATCTCACTTATAAGATATGAATCATTCTCTTTTTCACATTCTAGTTTAGATTTATTAAGTATAGATTATCAAACCACTCAAGCAAAGTATAACATATCAAATTATCATCCAAGTAAAATTATTGCTCATGAAAAGAATAACAACTAAATAGTAATTCTAGAATTCTTTCTACCAATTAGTTCTTTAGTTGAATATCCTAAGCATGAACAATTTAAGCATGAGAGAATGATTAATAAATCATAAGAGAAATAAAGCTAGTTTCATGCAATTTCTAGAGTTCCAATAAGAATTAATTCCACATCTAAGAAAAGAGAAATTCCCTAGAGGGTTATAGCCTTAAGGTGAATCAAATAAAATGAAAACAAGCAAAAAAGAAAAACTAATCTCACGAGGGTTCTAGCCTAAAAGCGAATAGTGCAAGAAGATAAAATCTATTCTACAAAATAAATTATAAGAACTAAACTACACAATAAATTGTAAGAATTAAATGCAAGAAATTAAAGCAAGAGAATAAAAGCATGAAAGTAAATCTACACTACAAGACATTAATATAAATCTAAACTACTAAGCAATAAGAAAAAAAATAAAATAGAAAATAAAAACAAACCTCCAAATTGATCTTCATCTTCATCTTCATCATCCAACAAAGAGAAGAAAAATATGAAGTGGTGAAAAAAATTAATTTATTAATTATAACAAAAAGTTACAAATTTAAAAAGTCTTCTCAATTAAGAGTAACCCTCCTCTCCAAATAGAGATACAAAATTTTCACACCCTCAACCTCTCACTCTCTATCCCTATTTATAGTAAACATTAATGAATGTGAGCCCTTGGATCGAATTCTTATCCAAAACCCTTGATTTTCAACCATTGATTCATAACAGAATCATCAGCATCGATGCAGGCATCGATGCTAGCATCGATACACCTATCAAAATTTGACTTTATGGTTAGCTTCGTCTTATCGAGATAGATGATTTTTATATATTATATGTTAAATTCCGCCTTCCGGATTGGGAGATATCGTCGTTTCTTTGCAGCTAACCATCTTGAATATAATTTCTCTTCATATTGAATTTTTGATTTTCTCCGGCTTCTACAGGTTACTCGACTTGATTCTGGGCTTCAATAAAAGGTTACAAAATGAGGAAGTTGGAGTCTTTTAGGCTTTTATTTATTATTTCTTTATTAACCTGTAATTAAAGATAAAAACAATTATTAGTGGTATATTTATTCATGTCAAATAGATAACGAGGGTATAAAATTGTAATAAAAATGTGATTATCAAATACCCCCACAACTAAACTTTTACTAGTTCTCTAGCAAAGAAAGAAATAAAAAAATCCTAACTCATTTTCGCAGGAATCACGGTTGTATTTAGTGCATACAACAAGTCTTTAAACCCCTAGGTTACCCTAGTGGACGAGTTGTAATATCGTAAGAGTTTGAAGTGAATATACCTACAAAATCGGGTCAACTTGCTAATTTAAAGAGGTCAGTAAATAGCTAAATTTACTTGATAAATTTAGACAATCTAATTGAAGCTAGTTATTACTCAAAAAAACATTTTTATATATAACTCTAAAGTGAATTTCCTAGAAAATCTTCTCATTATAGCAATACAAAACCAAGTCAAACTTAAAATTTTAATTAAAAGTTTTGAAAAGAACATGCTATGTAATGACCATAATTTTTCGATACCGATTTAAATAATTTTCCTGGTATTTAAATATTAAATTTCATTTTTTTAAAGAGAATATTTATATTTTAACCGGTTTTCTAGAATTTTTAATGATTTAAAAAATTAGGTTTTATATTTATTTGGCTAATTATAAATTAAATTATTTTTAATTGATTTTAGTAATAATTTAATTAGTTTTGTTATTTATTTTCGTTTTAAATAATAATAACTAAATATTATATTTACCCCCTCTCTCCCCAACTCCTCCTCAAAAATCCCCCACGTTTCCCCACTCCCCAGCTCATCACATCC
This sequence comes from Asparagus kiusianus, assembly GCA_022839385.1. Taxonomy (NCBI): domain Eukaryota; kingdom Viridiplantae; phylum Streptophyta; class Magnoliopsida; order Asparagales; family Asparagaceae; genus Asparagus; species Asparagus kiusianus. The sequence continues at coordinate 371,274 of BQKN01000539.1, forward strand.
TCTCTCTCTCCTCTATTATTACCTCTCTCATCTCCCTCTTTCAGATCCCTACACCCGACAGCCTTCTCTTCCCCCCAAACAGCAAACGACCACCGCCACCAACCCCACTCGACAGCATCCACCCGCACCCCGCCCTCGTCGTCCGCCTTCGCCATGCCCGCCGCTCCGACCCACTCCCCTCTCCTCGCATTACCCCTCTGACCTGACTCAAGCCACCGTTGCCTCCCCCTCAGCGAGCTCCTCCGACCAAAACCCCTTCGCCGCTCGCGCCGACCTCCTCTGCCCTCACCCCCTCCGACCAATAGCTGTCGCCTCTGATTCTAGCCGCCAAAGTCACCGCCAATCCTCTACCTTTGACCAACCAGCTCCATCGTAAGTTCCCGACGAGTCCTCTAAACCACCCCGACGAACCCCTACACCCGCTATCACCACCACCTCCTCCAGTCCGCCACCGTCGAACCCAAACACTCACACGCTCGCCGTTGCCATCGCCCCTCAGGCCGCCGCCGCCGACCACTCCCTTCCCCGATCCCCTTCGCCATCACTGCCCGCTGTCCCTACTTGCTGCCCTGTCGTCGACGTCGACCCACTCAACCAGATCAGTCGCTCCATCAGCACGGACGCGCCGTACCGACAGCGTCGAATCAATCAACGAAACCCCGAGGCAAGATCCCTTTCTCTTTGACTCGTCGTTTCATTTTTAGATATAATATGAATTAATTACGTTCCTGTGATTTGATTATGTCACCATATGAATATTGGTATTATCTGTGTGGGAATGTTGATGACGATATTAAATGATTTCAAATGATAAATTAATGTTTTCTAGATTAATTAGAATTATGATGAGAAAAGAGATTATTTGGAAAAAGAGTTGGTTTTGAATAATTATTAAATAGATAATTTAAAATAATTTATTTTGGAAAAATGGATTATTTGAATTGTTAAACTATTTTGAGAAAAGATTATTTTAGAATAACTATTATGAATTAAAAGAATTTATTTTGACAATGGAATTATTTTTGAATAATTATATTAATTAAAAAGAATTTTTTCGAGAACTGAATCATTTAAGGAAAATTATGATAAATTATAAGAAGTTATTTTGAAAAGGAATTATTTTCTAAATTACGTAGTTGCTGTTCATGATTTATAATTCTTAGTTTTGATTATCTGACATACCATGTTTTATTCCATATGATTAGAGTTATTATTATCTCCTTGTTGTGATTGAGAACCTTAGTAGTTCATGACTTAGTGACCTCATGCGTCATGAACAGACTTAGTGACATGTGTGAGTGTGTTGACTGAGTTTAGGTGGTGAACCCGAGTTTCAATGAGGATTATGGTTGATTTAGAAAATACAAGAGAATTAGGATGGAGAAGTCCATGTTCATGTGATCGGATAAGGCTGTTGATGTATCTTCCAGACTTACACCAGTGAACCGTTTCACACTGGGGTTAGTTTGTTAGGCCAAGTGAACCGTTTCGCACTTGGTCAGTGAAATCGTTTCGTCACCCGAGTTTTGCTTGAGTTTGAACCAGGCCGAAATCAGATTGCGTGTAATCCTTTCACCGAATCGTTTCACGGGTTTGGATGCACGTAGGAATTTGTGAACAGCCGGTTATCCGATGATAGGAGCGTTGACTCTGTGTGAGATGTGACCAGTGACCTGTTATAGGATGGCTAGTTACATGACTTGTTACTTGGATGAGTTGGATTCTT
>BQKN01000539.1:373009-394566 GCA_022839385.1 Asparagus kiusianus
AATATAAACTATACAAGGTGTAGATGTTGAATATATATATACATATACATACGCAAAAGATACACATAGTCTCATGTCGCACGTGCCTCAATGTGCGGATTAGTACTTGTGTCAAAAGTCAACTCACAGGTATAGGTAAATCACGAACATTGTAAATTGGTATCAGATAGTCGAGGCGAACTCTCGAACGTGTGAAAAGTATACAACAAAACCAACAATACACAAAACCGTGCGGCGGTCGACCGCAGAGGTCACTCCGGTCGACTGCACACAGAGCACAAAACCACTGAGCTCGAAACTGAGCGGCGGTCGACCACAGAGGTCACTCCGGTCGACCGCAAAAAGAGCAGAAACAATTCTGCTCAGCAAAACACCCAGCGATCGACCACCTCGTCCTCTGCGATCGACCGCGAAGCAGACAGAAGCCCAGTTAGGGTTTCTGTCACCTTCGAACCACATACAAACTTGATGATTTCTACACTATTATAAATCTAACATTTCTAATATGTCATATAATTGAAAACAACGAACTAAAATAATTAAAATCTCATCACAAAAGTCCCAAACACATAAACATGTATGATTTGAAGGTTTTAAATCAATAAAACAGAATTTACTCTTATTAAATTTATTTCAGATCTAAATCTCAAGAAAACAAATTTGTGGGTGAGCTTTTAAAATCTGAAATACTTGTTTTATGCATCATATACCATAATGATCTAGCATTTATACAAAAATACGATTTTAGGCCCAATAACACCGGATAAAAACTCAAATTTAAGCATGAAAACAAAAGGGGTGAAGTTGGGCGAGATGTTACTCGCCTCTGATGTGTAGCAATCTCCTTGATCTGTAGGAGGACGATTCCCTACTGAATCCACCAGAAAATCTACCGAGAATCCTTCGAAACTCCCCCAAAAATGCCAAAAACGAAGTTAGGGTTTGAGAGGAGAGAGAGAAAGGGGGCTGAGGCTATTAGGGTTTGAAAGAGGGTTCTGAGAGCTTCAAAACGAGTATATATAAGTAGGGTAACAACCGGGTTTGGTATAAACAAAACCAACCTGAAACAGAACTAAAACTGGTGTCTGTATGCCCAGCAATCGACCGCAGCGACCACGGCGGTTGACTGCTCAGAGTTCTGGGCCATGCTCAGACTGGGGTTCGGTAAAAAGATTATAACTTTCTCATACGATCTCAGAATGAGGTGATCTAAGATTCGTTGGAAAGCTCTTGAATAGACCTACAACTTTGATCTTATAAACTTTATAAGATTCTGAATGAAACAGTGTGCAAAACATAGAAACTCTCAACTGGTCAAAATTCTCAGATTCTCACTCTTGCCTTTGTGCATGTTTTGTGTATATACACTCATATATTCACAAATATACATTGAATTGATTTCAAATCAATTCCTATCATACTCAAACATAAAAATATATTATTTTCACCATATAACATATTTATAATTATTTATCACACTATATTCAAATTTTTAGGGTTTTACATTCTTCCCCCCTTAAAAGAATTTCGTCCTCGAAATCCAGAAATTATACTCAAACAAATAATATTACTCTAGACAAGCATATTATGATATTTACATTTAACAATCTAGGATGACTATATTCCCACTCAACCCTTAATCAAATGGAACTAGTACGTCGGGCGAAAAATCCAAACAAGGAACCCCCCATTTATATACCATGTGTTCCAAAAGATTAAGAATTAAGCGAAAATATCCTCATTCTAGCATTAAATCTAAATATAATTCACACAAATAATCACACACATAAATCAATCCACTTACACAATATGTGTAGGAAGTCGTGCGGCATAACATCTTCGCACTTGTAGGCGTATAAAATTGCCTATAGGTCCCTTAGCACAGCTCGGCACGATAATTTGACAAATCAACGAACTTCGAGTGATGAGGCGACGTGATCAACGAATTGCACGCGAGCAACGGAATGCATTCGCGTGCGGAACCAATCCAACGGTTCGGGAAGTCAACGAGTCGTTCAACCGTAAAACGGATTCGAACTCAAACACCAAGGCAGATTTACTGCCAAATAAAGATCCTGACTATCAAATCAAGATCCGAATAAATCCGATATAGAACTGGAAGACGGGAAACGATGGAAAACACCCCAAAGGGGGCTCGGCAAAGACCGAGCCACCTCAGGGTGGCTCGGCCCAGTGCCGAGCCACCCTGAGGTGGCCTCCCAGATTTGTGCCAAATGCACAGATCTGGTTGCCTATAAATAGGCGGGGTGATTCATCATTTGGGAGGACTTTTGGAGAGCCGAAACTCTACCGGATTGAGAACTTGTGCTCGAGTTTTTGAAGGCTTGAAGACTTGGACGTTTGGATCTGGTTCTTGACGAGCACCCGCATCATAAAAGGCAGGAGTTCGAGGGAACCAAATCTTCAGATCTACGTTGCTATACTCCGGATCAAAGCTTGGTCTTTGATCCCGAGATTTGAGCGATTGTTTTCTTGGTGAAATAATCCCTCCGGCTATTATTTCCTTGGTGAGATAATACCCGTGATATTGCATAGATCTGTTCGGATCTAGATCGTGTGGTGGTCAACGGATTAACCATCGGCGCAGGCAAACAACCCACGCAAGCGAGTGACCGGATAACAGGAGCTCGCGATTTGTTCGACAAATAAGGAAAGTTGTAATTTTTATTTTTTGTTTGATTTTCATTGTAACCGGATCTTATAAAAAGACCGGATCTTTTTGTAACACAAAAAGTTGTTATTTAAGAGTGCAATGGAATCATCAATGAAGAAAACCATTTTTCCCGTGAACAATCTGGCGACCACAGTGGGAGACACCGATCTCGCTGCCGAGATCGGAGCGTCGCAGCCACGGATCTCGATCCCGGTCGTGGAGGAGGTCGAGTATGAGTTCGACCAGCAGAAGTACGAGGAGTACGTGTCCTCATCTGGATCAACCTCCCCCCGTAAGTCCAAGAAATCCCAGAAGTTCTCCTCCAGGAGAAAAGTCCGTTGGTGCGAAGAAGTTGAAGCCACCAACGACAACCTCACCCCGATCGACGCCGAAGTTGCGTCGGGTGAAGTCCCACCGGCCTCTAAGCAGGTCAAATCCGCCGTTGAAGGCGTGGTGACTCTCTCTAAGAGAGCTCGCCAGAGGCAGCATCAACGCCTTGCGAAGCAATTCGCAAAGGCCATGGAGTCTGTTGACGGGGTCCGCTACAACGCGGATCTGAAGAGCAAACGAGGCAAACAGCCTCAACAACAAATGAAGGGTGGTTCCTCCAAGCCATCGACGATGGAGTGGGTCCGTGTCAAACGGAACCGTTCGACGCTGGAGGAGCGTATCCGCAAACGCCGTGCATTATCAGCGCAAGCACGGGCCAGAGCTGAAGAAGCCCGTCGGAAGCTACAGAAGGAGGTGGTCAAGAAGCCGCCATCAACTCGTAGGGTTTGGAAACCGAAGTCTGAAGCGGCGGTTCAGACCAAGGAGCAACAACTACAGCCTCCGAAAGCTCAAACTCCGATGAATCAACCCAAATCGCCGGTGATTTCCGCAACTGTTCCGATAGATCCCACAGGACCATCCCAGAAGAGGAAGTCAGTTTTGGAGCGCCTCGGTCCACTTCCCAAAGAACGAGGCAAAGCTCCAGTCCAAGAACGGTTGGGGCCAATGAAGAAGTCCCAAATGATTCAACATGCTGGGGGTCGCCGCAACCCTCAACACTTGGAGAAAATTGTGGCACCCAAGCGCACAACTTTGCACATCGAAGTGCAAGAGCCTACTGAAGATTCACGCCCACAAAGGCGCGTTTCGAGGCGCGTGACTCTGGAAAGCCCAAAGAAGGCAATTAATCCTCAGAAGGAAATGTTATCGTCTGATGACGATGACGTTATACCTGGGAGATCGTGCCAACACACGATAGGTTGCTCTAACTTTTAAACGGATGAGCTGTACTATCGTGCCGGGGGTACGAGTAAATCCAGAAAGAGAAGCCCTCGAAGGCTCGAAACTCATTGCCCTTGTTCAAAGCTCATTCGGGCGGTACTGTCTGAGTGCAACTGTGTCAAGGCAGTCCCCGAAAGAGTTTCTGTATTCGAAAGACTCAGCATTGAAACGCCAAAGCCAAGGTCTAGGCGTTTCCGAAGAAGAAGAACGATGGTCGAAGACGGTGAACATTCAAGGGTCACCGCCAACATGACCAGCATAGGAACATCGGCTCAGGATAACCCCGAGGCGATTCCAGAAATACCCCGACGAGTAACTCGTCTACAATCCGGGGCTATCATTCGCGCGACGTATGGTAGGGTTCAGACAAGAGTACCTTCGGGAGACAAAGAATCATATGCCGGCTCAGCAGTTGCGTCTGACAATACTGTGTCTATTGAAGGACAGCCCCGCGAGTCATTCATGATAAGCGCGGAGCAAGTGGCCAAGATGCTCGAAGAAGCCATGGCCAAACAACAAGAAAGCTTTAGGTTTGAAATGCAAATGGCCATGCAGAACATGAGAGAGATGCATGACCAACAGATCCAAGCATTGAGGAACCAACAAGGCGAACCAAGTCGTCATAACCAGAACAACCTGGAAGATGAAGACACAAATGAAACTCGTAATGCCAATAACCCTCCCATCAACGCAGGGGGTGGTAACGAGAATGCTAGTGAAGACACAGGTGAAAGCCTAAAAATTAAAAACCTCGAGAGCAAAATCAATACATTGATTTCCGCTCAAGAGACAAAAAAGACGGGCATTCCTTGTCCATACCCAAGAGAGTGGGAATCGATCCCATATCCGGCGAAGTTCAGTCTAATTAACTTCACGCCGTTTAATGGGATGGGTTCACCCACTCAGCATTTGATTTACTTCAAATCGCACTTGGGAGTCATCTCTGGTAATGAGCCTCTGATGGTGCGGTCATTCGTGGGCACTCTTCGCGGAGCCGCCTTCGATTGGTATCATCGCCTCAAGCCAGGAAGCATAAACAGCTGGGACGACATGGAGACTAAGTTCCTCACAAATTTCTTCGACGACGACACCGAGATCTCTATCGGATCGTTGCTCGACGAGAAGCAGAAAGACGGGGAGTTAGTCGACACCTTCGTCAAAAGGTTCCGGAACAAGGCGATGAATTGCCGGGATCCGATCACTGAGGAGTTCATCCTCCAGACCTGCCACAACAACCTTTTGCTGGATGTGTTGGAAGCAATGGGCACAGCACCATCCAAGACATGGAAGGATTTGAAGGTCCGAGGGGAGCAAGCTGAGCGATTCCTCAGGAAAAAGAAGGCAGAGAGAGGCCAACCGGCAACAAATCCTCCGAAACAGAACTTCAACCCAAAAGGGAAAGGTAAAGCTCATGCTAATGCTGTTGATGCTAACCAAACTTTTTAATTACAATCTCAGCAACAGCAGCAGCAACGAGCGCCACAACAATCGCAGCCGCATTGGCAGCAACGGCCTCAGAAGCAAAAGTCTTCGGAGCCGAAGTTTTCCAAAGTCTACTCCTTCAAGGATGATGAAGTTCCCGGCATCTTCAAGTACCTGTTGGAGAACAACAAAATCCAGCTGCCGGCGATTGTAGATCATGAAGGGGCCAGCAAAGTGATGAACCCAAAGTACTGCGCGTACCATAGAGCGGTCCACCACCCAACGAAGTCTTGCTACCACCTCAAGGATAAGATCCAGGCGTTAATTGACGTAGGGGTCATAACTCCAAAACCGGCCAAGAATGTGGGAGCAAACGCGGTGTCAATCAGTTTTGGATCGGTGCCTACAACTTGGTTCGAGCCAAAGCGCGTCACCAAAGTCGGGATGAAGACGGTGAATGATGACCCGCACGGACAGCGCCAAAAAGGACTCATCCCACACACAGTCCCAAACGGTAAAATTCTCTGGGTGCACCCCGACCTGATTGAAGATGAACAATGGGCCGGATCATCATCCAAGAAGAAGTCAAAAGGGAAAGGGAAGTCTTGTTGCGGAGTCTCTGCTATCCCAAGAGAAGATGACGAAAGAATCCCCACTTTCCCGCTTTCCGACGAAGAACAGGAAGTCTTTGCGACCCGGAGTGGAAATGAGTATCACTTCAAATATCCATCTCCTGGTGATCAATTAGCTGAGCAGGGGGTGACAAAACGGGGACCAGCCAAAACTCTCACAGAGCTGGGGGTGATTACGGTTCCTAAACCGGTTGAGGAGGCTCGACGACAGCCGACAGATAAACAAAAAGAAAAGAGGCCCGAGGAGGTTCAAAATCCGAAGCAGTCTCGTTTCAGTCGTCCGATTGGAAAGGATAAACCGAAGAGTTTAAAAACTCCGCACGTCTTCGACATCATGGCTCAGTTAGCTAATATTCCGGTGCGGATAATGCTATATGAGTTGCTACGGCTGTCTAAGGAGACTAGAGAAGCCCTGCAAGAGGCCTTAGCCGATTCGGAAGCATTCCTCACTCGGATCAAACCGGCGTCTGAGGAACTGGAACTTTTAGCTCAATAGTGCAATGTGGCAGCTAAGAACATTCCCTGCATCACCTTCACCAAAGAGGACATGCAGACGAAGAATTCAAACCATGATCGGCCCCTGTACTTCGTCGGGTACATTGGCTCTAGCGAAGTCAACCGAATCCAAGTGGATCCGGGTTCCGCTGTGAGTATTATGCCACTTCGCCTAATGCATAGCCTTGGCATTCCAGTCAGCAAGTTGGCGTCTACGGGCACAGTCATTTACGGATTCAACACCAGCGGGTCAAGACCTTTGGGGAAGATCCGAATAAAGTGTCAAATGGGCGATCTGAAGACGGAGGTCACGTGTTACGTGATAGATGCCGAGACATCCTATAATTTACTATTGGGTCGGCCTTGGATCCATAGTAATGTTATAGTTCCCTCCACCTTACATCAGTGTCTGAAATATGTCGACACTGATGGAAGGGTTAGGACGGTGGTCGTGGATAAGCAACCATTCAAAGGGTATGAGAATTACTTCACAGATTCTCTCCTTTATGGTAACGAATCCGATACGGAACCATCGGTCGAAGGCACGGACAGCGGAGAAGAAGCTGATTCTGAGGCCGGATTCGATTACAATGGTGGTTTTGTTTTAAATGACATTGTACCCTTTGTAATTAATTTTGACGATGAACAATCGTCAGATGGCGGTTGTAACTGGCAACTTGCCGATATTGAAATAAATCATGATTTAGAGTACTCCTTGTCTCTTGATGATGCGATAAAGGGATTATATGATAATCCAGATTTATGTATGCCGCTCCGATCATCTTATGTAACGAAGAAACACCTCCAGCATTCTTTCGGAACAACCCGGATTATTCCTGCCAAAATAGGGAGACAAAAAGAAGTGATTTACGGTAAAGGAGAAAATCTTCCGTTGCCAGATCATTTCCTAAGAGAAGATGAAGATGAAGATGATAACAAATCTGGTCTGCATTTATCTAAGTATAGTTCGGAAGCACGCACGCTCATGGAAAAACAAGGATACGATTTTACACTCGGAGAAGGTTTATACTTCGATCGAGGTTCCCGTGTCCCAGTCAAAGCGGCATATGTACCAAAAGGGAAACCGGATGACTATTACCGTCACAAGAGAGGCTTAGGCTATGTTTCATCGTCTGATGACGAATGTGGTTGGCAAATTATCGATCAAATTGCTAACAAAGCTAAAGATAGGTACTTGCCAGATTCTTCAGCTGAGGATTCCGACACAAGTTTGGGAGAAATGTTCAAGACCTTAATGTCGAACATGACTACAGCTGATCCATCTACGTTGGAGGACGACGATCAAATGCCAACGTGGGAGGACCCATGGGTTCATCACCTAAACATGCAATATGGTGATAGGTTCGAACAGAGAGAACCACCCACCGAAGACGAAGTAGTCCAAATTAATATGGGCGATGAGGCCAATCCAAAGCCCATATTCATTAGCGATAGTCTTCCCCCAGATGAGAAGGAGGAATTAATTGCCCTTATTAGGGAATATATCGACGTCTTCGCTTGGAACTATGAAGACATGCCAGGGCTCGACCCCAATGTGGCAATGCACCGCCTCGACATCAAGCCGGATGCCAAACCTGTCAAACAACAGCAAAGACGGTTTCGTCCGCAGATTATGGAAGCCATCGAGGCAGAGGTTAAGAAGTTGATCGACTCAGGATTCATCCGAGAGGAACAACATCCGGACTGGTTAGCCAAGATCATTCCCGTCATGAAGAAAAATGGCAAAATCAGGATTTGCATCGACTTCAGGAACCTGAATGAAGCATGTCCAAAAGATGATTTCCCTCTCCCAATCACGGATGTCATTATCAACAATACATGCGGATTCGAGAGAATGTCCTTCATGGATGGCTTTTCGGGGTATAATCAAATTAAGATGCACCCGGATGACGAGAAATATACAGCATTCAGAACGCCCCTCGGTGTCTTCTGCTACACGGTGATGCCTTTCGGTCTGAAGAATGCAGGCGCCACATACCAACGAGCGATGACTAAGATTTTCCAGAAGCACCTCAGGAAAACGATTGAATTCTACGTTGATGATTTGGTGGTAAAAAGCCGCAACAAAGAAGATCACATCAAGGACTTGAGAACGATGTTTGATCTCATACGGAGTCATCAATTGAAGATGAATCCCACAAAATCCTTCCTCGGAATGTCCAGCGAAAAATTCCTTGGATTCGTCGTCACCACTAAGGGTATACACATCGACCCAGACAAGGTAAAGGTAATACATGAATTGCAACCCCCGAGGAATTTAAGAGAGCTCAGAGGATTGCAAGGGCGTTTAGCTTACATCCGGAGGTTCATCTCAAATATTTCTGGGAAGTGCCAACCATTTTCTAAGCTAAACAAGAAGGGCGTGTCATTTATTTGGGACGATGCTTTCCAAAAAGCATTCGAAGATATCAAGACATATCTGATGAATCCCCCTGTTCTTGTTGCACCAAAATCAGGTAAACCGTTCTTGATTTACATCAAGACGATGAACCATTCGATAAGTGCTTTATTAGCACAAGACGATGATAATGGTCACGAACAGGCAGTCTATTACCTACGTCGGACCTTGATAGGCGCCGAGTCTCGATACCCGATGATTGAGAAAGAATGTCTCGCGTTGGTATTCGCAGTACAGAAGATGCGACATTACTTGGTTGGCCAGACGATTTACGTCATTGCTAATGTTAATCCGGTACGGGTATTCATGACTCAACCTGGTTCGATGAATTGGCGGTTAGCAAAGTGGGCCCTTCTCTTGTCCCAGTATGATTTGCACTTCAAACAGCAGAAGTCGGTCAAAGGACAAACGATTTGTGATCTTTTGGCGGCAAGTCCAACAACAGATACGGTTGAAGTATATGATGACTTGCCAGATGAAACCCATGAGGTTAACACCACAACACACCAACAAGTATGGCAATTGTACTTTGATGGTGCTTCGAGAGCAGTTAATAAGGCAATAACCCCTGGATGTTCTAGAGTCTCCTCCGGAGTTGGAGTTGTCTTAGTTTCCCCAGGGAAGCACGTGATGCCTCGAGCTTATTCACTGACGAATCCATGTTCCAATAACGTAGCCGAGTACAACGTGCTCCTCATTAGACTCAGTTTCGCCAAAGATCTGGGGGTCGAATATCTCGAAGCTTTTGGGGATTCTCAATTGATAGTCAACCAAGTTCGTGGAGAGTATGAAGTCAGGGACCCAGATCTGATTCCGTACCACCAGGAGGCCATCAGAATGGCAGATTCTTTTGAAGAATTTTATATCGAATACATCCCGCATCTCCAGAATGCTTATGCAGATGCACTGGCAGCACTAGTAGTATCACTCGCGCAACCGCCCGAAGCTGAACTGCTAGTCACAGTAAGATCACACCAACTCTGCATACCCATATACGATATGGATATCGAAGAGGAGGATGATAGAAACGTAAACGCCAAAGAGGTGAACTCAACCCAAATCGGGTCTGAGTCCCGAGATTGGCGCTTTCCCATTATTGATTACGTCCAGTATGGCATTTTGCCGGAGGATGTAAAAGAAAGAGAATCTATTCGCCGAAGAGCACCACGGTTCTTTTACAATACCGAGACCTGCACATTATACCGTCGAGGGTATAATGATTTGCTTCTCCGATGCCTTTCGAACGAAGAAGCAAAAGAAGTTCTTAAGGAAGCACACGAAGGAGAATACGGCGCACATCAGCCCGGTCCTAAACTTTATGATCGAATCAGAAGAATGGGATATTTCTGGTTAACAATGGTACGTGATGCGATCGAGTACGCCCGAGAATATCACGCCTGTCAAGTGCATGCGAATTATATGCACCAACAACCGGAGCGGTTACACACGTCGACCACGTCCTGGCCATTCGAGACATGGGGAATGGACATTGTAGGTCCTATTTTTCCCCCTTCAGTCAAAGGCGATCGGTTTATCCTCGCTATCACCGACTACTTTTCAAAGTGGGCTGAAGCCATTCCGCTTAAAGAAGTGAAGACGAACAATGTCATCAACTTCATCAAGCATCATGTCATATACCAACACGGCGTGCCAAGGCGGATCATTCATGACAACGGTCCGCAATTCATAAGCAACGCTTTCATCAGGTTCTGTGACAAATTCAAGATTCAAGATGTTTCGTCAACGGCTTATTATCCCGCTGCTAATGGATTAGCTGAGGCTTTTAACAAGACGATCATCAAGATCTTGTCAAAACTCGTGAAAACCAATAAGCGAGATTGGGACGATAAACTCGACGAAGCGCTCTGGGCTTATCGCACCACCATACGCACGCCTACGGGAGCCACCCCATATTCGTTGGTGTACGGATGTGAAGCTGTGCTACCATTGGAGATTCAAATCCCCTCCCTCCGGATCGCTCTCGCAACGGAGATGATGACCATAGAGCAACATCTGAAACGTCTCGAGGAACTTGAGAGGCTGGACGAAAAGCGCTTGGAAGCTCAACAACACATTGAGTTCTATCAGGCTAGAATGTCCAGGGCTTTTGACAAAAGGGTCCGCCAAAGAAGCTTCAAGGAAGGAGATCTGGTCCTCGCTGCTCGCCGACCAATAATCCTCAATTCCAAGAAGAAAGGTAAATTCGAACCCAAGTGGGAAGGACCCTTTGTAATAGACACAGTCTATTCAAACGGCGCTTATCGCTTAATTTCTCTAGAGGGTATCAGGCAATTAATGCCAATAAATAAGAAGTTTTTGAAAAAGTACTATCCCTAGTACATTCAGGACAACTCATTTATCGGGAAGTTCCTTGAAGAATATTACATTCAATATTCTAGAGGATAACCCAAATTCATTTTAACCACCAAAATCCCTCACTGATCAATTCTAATTTACAGTGAGACCATCAAAATGTTCTTCTGGCCCTCTTGACTCTCTCCATGAACAAGAGGTCCCCTTTCAGTTCGGAGTCCCCTTTCGATAAACGAAAGAACTCCCTTCCTTTTCTCTTTGGTTAAACCTTCTCATGGTCATAACCGAAGTTGAAATTTCAGTTCGATAAACGAAAAACTCATCTTCTGATCAGATAACCAATCCTATAAAAGGTAAGTTTATCTAGATTTTTTGGATTCTCGGAGTGGAGATCCCACTTCTAGTTTCCTTCTTGCACTGGAAATAGAATATAAAATTCTTCCTTTCCAGAATCAAGGAATAGAATATAAAATTCTTCCTTCCTTGCTCGGGGAATAGAATATAAAATTCTTCCTTTCCCACACCAACTCTTTTTCCAAAATTTAATAATTTAGGATTCATCCTAGGAAGTTTATCCCGAATCCTAAGCAGGGATAAGTCTGCGCCTAACACGCGCTACCGGTTTAGTCTTTTTCCACAGAAAAAGATACCAGAGTTCAATTCTGGGCTATTTTATCCTGAAACCTAAGCAAGGATAAGTCCGCGCCTAACACGCGCCGCCGGTTAGTTCTTAACCGTTGAAAAGAACACTCATCCACATATTCAATATTGTGGCAGGTTGTTGTTAATAACACCGATATCCATGCCTCACACGCATGGGGAATTTTATCCTGAATCCTAAGAAAGGATATGTCGACGCCTAACACGCGTCGCCGGTTTGGTCTTTATCCGTAGAAAAAGATACCAGAGCCTGACTCTGGGGACCTTTATCCCAAAGCCTAAGTAGGGATAAGCCAACGTCTAATACACGTTGCTTGGTAGCCTATTCCCATAACAATGGCGAAGTCTACATATTCGAAGTTGTAGCACGAAGTCTAAGGGAGTTCATTCCTTTAGCGTAACGTCATATGCGGAACGGATTAAAACAATCCGCATGTAAGCCCGACTCCAACGGTAGTCGGTAAGAGCACATCAAATCCGTTAAAGGCTGAGGATTTGCCAAAAATCCTGAGTCAACGTCTCATACACGTTGCTGTTTAGTCTTTTCACAGGAGAAAGACGAAGTCTACGTATTCAATGTCGTAGCACTAAAAGAGTTAACTCTTTTAGCTTAACGTCACGTGCGGAACGGATTTAGACAATCCGCATGCTAGCCCGACTCAAACGGTAGTCGGTAAAGGCTAATCAAATCTGTTGAAGGCTGGGGGTTAGCCAAAAATCCTAAAGCCAACACCTAACACGTGTCACCGGGTAGCCTATTCCCGTAACAATGGCGAAGACTATGTATTTGACATCCTAGCACAGAGTCTCAGAGAATTCAATCTCTGAGCGCAACGTTACATGCGAACGGATTTAAACAATCCGCATGCTAGCCCGACTCAAACGGTAGTCGGTAAAGGCTCATCAAACCCGTTGATGGCTGAGGGTTTGCCAAAAATCCTATGAGTATTATGGTCAATCATTTCAAACGGAATGACGAATCATAATAAAAATAAAGATGAAAACGAGTTTCACTAAAGGAATCAAAGGTCAAAGTACTCAGCAAACAAAATCATACATCAAGCCCATGACCAAAAATCTGCTGACTGATCTTAGAAAGCTTCTCATCATAAGCTTGTCTAAGTTCAGCTCTGATGGACTCCTCGGTGGTGGCTGAAGTCCTCGCAGCAATCTCCTCTGTCTCGGCTAGCTTCTGCTCCAAGGATCTCAACTCATCAGATAAAGCAGTGTGGGTTTGCTGATCCTGTGCTTTCGTCATCTGAAGAATATCCAAAGTCTCCTCTTTTTCACGGAGTGTTCTTCTGAGCTGGTCTATCTCGGTCGCACAGGAGGTAATAGAAAGATCGAGCTCGGCAAGCGAAGATGATCTAGTAGCAAGGCTGGTCTTAACTCGATCTACTCGGCCCCGCTGCATCTGAATCTCGAGCTCAGCAAGAATCCGAGTCTCGCGTGATGACTGTAAGTGGGTGTCCAGCTCGGCAGCAATAAATGAGGAGGCACCTGCATCTCGGAGCTCATGAAACATCTGAAGCTCATGCTCTAGGCAATCAAGGTCATCAACTATAGCCTGTGCTAAATCTGGATATCCTGCTTCCCTTATCAAATTGACTTTGGAATCAAGAAAAGGCTTGAATTGGTGAAGGAAGAGTCCACCGTGGAAGAGCTTACCAATCATAGCATTCATGAAGGAGAAGAAGAAGCGAAGTTCTATGCAGAGAACGATCTTCTCAGGATCGTCGTCTGATAGCAACTCTTTCACAAGGACATGGAGCCGAGAAGAAAGCCCTACACAAAGAAGGAGAAATCCGTCAGAAAAAGACCTTGAGGAAGAAGAAATAACATTCTCAGTTGTTTAATTCATACCCTCTTGAGTCACTGGGGGTAGTGGAGATGCAACGGCTGCGGGTGTATCGACTGGTGTAGTTGGTCTCACAACCGGCTCAACAGGATCATTCTCAACAAAAGCTCCTGTCAAATTCAAAACGGAATTCGTAGAGGCACCACATTATAGCTGCATTAGTCAAAATTGGCTAGTCCTATAATCAACTTAGAAGGAGGCACATACCTTCAAAGGAACCATCCTCGGGATTTTTAGCGAATGTGGACTCAGAAAACATATCTCCAGGTAGCTGGTCATCAATCTGAGGGGAGCTATACATGAAGTGCAGCATAGGAGTGTCCGCAAATAGGCCTTCCTCATCAAAATCATCAATCGAGAAGTCTGACACAAGAGAATATAAGTACCAAAGAAGAATGAAGAGACTACAACCAATAGAAATGAATTACCTTTCACGGGTGCATTAGCCTCTTTATTTCCAAAACCCACGTTCGCCTCCTGCAAGTTATCTGAAAGAGCAAGAAGTACAGAGACAATTAGAGGATGCACAAATTCCTTTATGTGCCATCTAAAAGATACATTATCAATGGTAGATGTACCTGGATTCGCAAAATCAGGTCCTACATCGATATCCTCCCTAATGTCATCAACCCCTGTAGGCCTCTCTACATGGGGTAGTGGGTCAGGCTCACCAGGAGATACAAGAACGGGATCGGGACTCATCTCGCTCTCTCCACGCTCTCCTATATAGAGATGGAAAAGCATGAGTCAATGTTCTGAATAACCAAGAGAATGATTTATAGGGTAGATGTTACCTCCGTCACTAGCAGGATCATCACCAGCCAAATCCATATCAGATGCTCGGGAAGCTGCACGCGGCTTGCGAGCTAATCTCTTCCGCCTAGCAGCAGGGACAATAATCGAAGGTCTCGCCTGGGAAGGAGGGCGGAGCTCTTCTTCCTGGTCACCAGTGGTCCCTGAAACATCAAACCATTGTCAGCTTTAATAATTCTGGAAAGCAGAAGAAAAAGATGAATGATTAACCTCGCTCGGAAAAGTCATCGTAATCTTCAGGATCTCCGCCTGAAGCCTCGTCTGCAGAATGGAAGGTCCTCTTTCCCTCTTCATCAATCCGACGAGTCTTGTTCCGTGTCCTCTGTGACCGAGCGTTTTCCCAAATCCTACGGGAATCAACCTGAGAAGCTTCCTCGGCCTCTAGTTCTGCAATCGGCTTCACGGGGATAGTCTTATTAGCTGCTAACAACCACTTGCAGCTTAAGAAAGTGAGGTTCAACTGCCGATCAGCACTCGGGAGACTGAACTTAGCACCAGTACAGCCAGTCACGGTCCACAACCAAGCACGGAGACCATCCACCAAACCGCCGTGGGCCTGAAGCTGCTGACAAGGATTCCCAATGTAAAGCTGATCATAGCCAAACTGACGAGCGAATCGGCAGGGTAGATATGGCTCTATGAAACACTGATCCCTCACCCGAAAAGTCAGATAACCTGGCCTAATGTTCACTAGTCAGTTAAAACAGCCGATGTCCAAGTGAGTTCGATACTCTCTCGGCCTCTCCTCATCTATCAAACAATCGCCGTATCGGCCGGAGAACTGCAGGAAGCAAGTGGAAAATGTCCAACACTTGTGGACCTGCAGTTGCTGTCTGATGTTAGAAAATCCGTGCCCCTCCCACTCGCCATTCTCAAGCAACTGTAGTAGGGGAACGGAGTGGTCTGTGGCGTTCGGTACCGACATCATATCCGAACGGTGAAGGACGAACCAGGCCATCAAATAAGTGTACGGGAGCTCCGTCTTAATGGTGGGAATCTGACCCGGCAAATCACTTTCCTTCCGTGTAAAGGCACCAGAAAGCTGTCGAAGTCCTCGATGAATGTTGACCACCATCACCGGAAGAAGTGAAAGTTCTTTCTTGTAGGCGAGCTGAACTGCTGGATAGAGCACTTCCAAGGGTAAGGCGTCGCCAGACTGATATGGAACCACACACTTCTTCAACCAAATAGAGAGATAACCGGCAAGAAGAGTCATCGGTCGAATCGGTGCGGTTGCATGCCATAAGAATGATTTGAACTTGGTCCCTGCAGGAAAGCCACCCTCAGGACTGCTAGTGGTATAAGAATGAGCGTCAATCTTCTTCAGTAGACTGTTCACCCCTGAGGGAGTAAGTGGGGCCAACTCACAAATAGCCTCGCCAGGATTACTCTCTAGATTCTTGAACAAATAATTGGCAAACTGCTTCAGACTCACGAATACCTTAGTCCTCTTTGCTAAAGGCTCAGACTGCGCCAAAGCTATATGATAGTGACAAGTGAGGTCCCATAGAGTCTCATAGCGATCGGGCATACGATCCTTCAGCTGACTCAATTCATGGTTGGAGGGAAAGTATTCCTGATATAACATCTGTCCCATGGGTAAGCCAGAAATCCTGTGCATCTCGTGAAGAGCCAAGCCTAACTCCCCTTGCCGGGTCAGAAAAGTGTTCGAATCTGGATTATAAAGCTCGAACAAAGCACAGAAATGCCTCGCGCTGACTGGCAAGCCATACATGGTGGCACGAACGGCTGCATATAAACCACAGGCGTGCAACTCCTCACCCCATCGGCTCAAGACGTACGTCGTCATGCGAGTCCACCAAAACTAGTCCAAAGAATGGACCCAACCATAAATCCTGTGACGCGTCGCAGGCATCTCTCGTCCTAGAGCAGCGAGGCGATTCCTTAAGGTAGAAGCGGTGGCAAGGAACTCGTTACGTGGTGGTGCATCCAGCCCCAATACCCCAGGACGCAATCCGGTGACATGACTCCTGCTCGAGCTAGGAAATGCCTGATGAGTGATGTAGCCGCAGTAGACGCTCTCATGCTCCTCCGTCAAGCGCCACGACATCTCCCGTGTCACAGCCTGACGACTGAGCTCAGTCAATGAACGATGCCGAGGAATCTTCGGCAAATATATGAAGCCACTGCCAGTTTTATGAAGCCACTGCTCGGCCTCAATAAACACGGCATCCGGGTCTTCGACAGAGTCGCCAAATAAGAAATCGCTCTTCCGAAGAGGCTGAATAGAACTGGCGTCCTTCACGAAAGGTGCATCGGTAATCAACTGTTGAAGAGCTCGGTGCCCACCTTCCTTCACCACCTGGGCAACCTCAGTCGACGTGCCCAAAACGAACTGAGGAGTAACTGGAATGGGGGAAAGATCGTCGGAAGTCGAATAGTACTCGCCACGACGCCCATATACTACATGAGATGAGAATGATCCAGAAGGATATCCCACTGGAAATGAACAGTTAAACACCTGTTAGTCTTAATTATAAAAGGAAATTGAACTCATTTTACAAATGGGTAAAATAGAGTCATTGCCTTATAAAGGGTGAGACGATTTGGCCACATTGTGCAATCACAAGATAGGGTATATTGATAATATATCCCTGCCTTATAAAGCACAATGTAGCTTCAAATCGCGCCCTTTATTTTGAGATATGGTTTTGACCAAGCAAAACCTATCTTTAAAGTGTCGATCCTCACCAAGGAGAATCAAGGCTCTTCCCGATTGCCTCACCAAGGAGAACAACGTGGGGTAAAAGGACCAATTTGCAAATTTCTAAGAAAAAAGGGGCTAATTTGTAAATTTCTAAATATTGCCAAAAATAGCTCACCAGCGTAAGAGGGAGGCGCGTCATCAGCCGACGCAGCAGGGGAGCGACCTCTCGGGGCACGGGACATGATGACCTGCAAAATAACTCAAGGGGTTAAATTCAAAAAATAATTTCAGCCCCTAATTTTTGCATAAAACCCCCTCAAAATTTCAATTTTTACCCCCTAAAGGATTAGCTCGGGGCGTTAAATCACACCCTCAACCCTTACATACAATCCCACGACTCCATACATTAGATCGAACATGAAATAGACCAAGATCATGGAGGATTTACCTGAAGAAAAGCTCGAGATCCAATAAAGATGAGATCTTTAAGGAAACTTGAACTACGCGCTCGAGGGGCCTGAAAGAAACTTTTTGTTTGGAGTTTTTGGGAGATTTCTCAGTCTAAGATCCAAAGGAAAGCTAGATCTAAGACAGATCTGAGGGTTGGATGGAGAAAAGAGACCTGAGGGAAGAGAAAATTCAAAAAGAAGGAGTAGGGGGGGCCGGCCCTAGAGGAGAAAAAGAAAAGAAAGGAAAAGAAAAAAAGACCCCCTTTTATATAGTGAACCAGCCTTGAACCAGACCGGACCAGAGTGAACCAGACTAGACCAGTCCAAATGAGTTCAAAAGAGGCTGAACCAGGCTGAACCAGACCGAACCAGACTGAACCAGACCAAACCAGGATGAACCAGTCTGAACCAGTCTTGAACCAGTCCTGAACCAGTTTGAACCAGGTTGAACCAGTCCTGAACCAGGTTGAATCAGTTTGAACCAGAATTGAACCAGAATTCAAATTGAAGCTAAATTGAGCGTCGAAACAACTTCAAATCGACCGAGGGTTCAATCCCTTGTTTATTTTGGTCTCTCCCGCGCATTCGGAAGGATCGGAAGAATTTTCAAGCCAAATTACTACCTTTTTGGGTCATTATCAGACCGGTTCAGATAATTATACCGGTTCAGCTCATTCAGATATGAGAAATACTCCAATAAGGTATACGAGTATAAACTATTCCCTATTTCTGTTGAGAAGTTCCTGGAGAATATTTTTTTCTAAAAATATTCTTAAGGATAACTCAATAACACTACGCCGGACAACGCGTCACAAATAAAAACTCGACACCAACAATCGAGGGTTAGTTATATGTTGAACCAACAAGCACGAGCTAAAGATTGAAAAATCAGGAATCGACTTCAAATTCAAATTCAGACAACGGTCAGACAATAAATGCAGCACCGGAACCCTTACAGACGTTCGACAAAGCACCGAATAGCCCGAAGGATTGAAGGAATACAGAACAAAGGTCATTTCCAGGTCCCATTACACCGACTGAGGGTGAGGGCAATCATATCCAAAGTATTCCAGACTCCTCTATAAAAGAACGAGGCTGAAATACTTTGGAGGGGGTATCTGTAGGCGTATAAAATTGCCTATAGGTCCCTTAGCACAGCTCGGCACGATAATTCGACAAATCAACGAACATCGAGTGACGAGGCGACGTGATCAACGAATTGCACGCGAGCAACGGAATGCATTCGCGTGCGGAACTAATCCAACGGTTCGGGAAGTCAACGAGTCGTTCAACCGTAAAACGGATTCGAACTCAAACACCAAGGCAGATTTACTGCCAAATAAAGATCCTGACTATCAAATCAAGATCCGGATAAATCCGATACAAAACCGGAAGACGGGAAACGACGGAAAACACCCCAAAGGGGGCTCGGCAAAGACCGAGCCACCCTGAGGTGGCCGCCCAGATCTGTGCCAAATGCACAGATCTGGTTGCCTATAAATAGGCGGGGTGATTCATCATTTGGGAGGACTTTTGGAGAGCCGAAACTCTGCTGGATTGAGAACTTGTGCTCGAGTTTTTGAAGGCTTGAAGACTTGGACGTTTGGATCTGGTTCTTAACGAGCACCCGCATCACAAAAGGCAGGAGTTCGAGGGAACCAAATCTTCAGATCTACGTTGCTATACTCCGGCTATTATTTCCTTGGTGAAATAATCCCTCCGGCTATTATTTCCTTGGTGAGATAATACCCGTGATATTGCGTAGATCTGTTCGGATCTAGATCGTGCAGTGGTCAACGGATTAACCATCGGCGCAGGCAAACAACCCACGCAAGCGAGTGACCGGATAACAGGAGCTCGCGATTTGTTCGACAAATAAGGAAAGTTGTAATTTTCATTTTTTGTTTGATTTTCATTGTAATCGGATCTTATAAAAAGACCGGATCTTTTTGTAACACAAAAAGTTGTTATTTAAGAGTGCAATGGAATCATCAATGAAGAAAACCATTTTTCCCGCAAACAGCACTCCCGAAAATCATCTTCGATGTCTACACTTAACCATCAAAAATGTAAATACCCCCACTTAACCCCTAACTAAATGGAACAAGTACATCGAGCGAAAAATCCAAACAAGGAACCCCTCATATATATACCATATGTTCCAAGTACTTAGGAGGTAAGAGTTAATACCCTCATTTTAGTGTTAAGTATAAACATCGCCATACAGGTAACCATAAGCCATAAACAAGTCATACAAAATTTTAATTTATTTGATCAAACAGGTGTGGGTAGTCGCGATGTATATCCTCCTCGCGCTCCCCAAGAAACCTCCTCAACTCCTTTCCGGTTCCACTGAATTTTCAACAAGGGAAAAAAATGTATTGTCTCTAAATTTCTTATCTTCTCTATCAAGTATATAAACTGGGATTTCAATCGTAGTTAAATAAGCCTGAAGCTAAATCTCTGATGTGTTCAATACTCACTGCTGCTCTTCATCATGTAATTGCTTCTTGAACATTGAAATATGAAATACTTTATGTACACTAGACATCGATGCTGGAAAGTCTAGTCCATATGAAACAGCCCTAATAAGCTCCAAAATCCGAAACGGTCCAATATATCTCAACTCAAGCTTTCTCCGCCTTCCGAATCGCTGAACGTCTTTCATAGATGATACTTTCAGCAGAACTAGCTCTTCAAATCTGAATCTCCAAATGTCCTCATTTCTTATCTGCATAGCTCTTTTACTGACTCTGAGCGGCTAGAATCTATTCTCTGGTCAATGTTACTTTCTCAGTAATCTATCTCATAAGCTCTGGCCTAAGCATTAAACTATCCTCCGGCTCTACCCAACATATAGGTGATCTGCAAGGCCTCCAGTACGATGCTTCATACGGAGTCACACCAATTATCGCTTGATAACTACTGTTATAAGCAAACTCTATCAGTGGAATATGATTCCTCCCAGTTGTTTTGAAAGTCAACGACACAAGCTCGTAACATATCTTCCAACACCTGATTTACTCTCCCCGTCTGACCATCCGTCTATGGGTGGAATATACTACTGTATGACAGTCTGCTACCAAGTGAATCCTGGAAACTCTTCCAAAAGTGTGAAGTGAACATTGAACCTTGATCTGATACAATCGTGTTTGGAACTTCATGAAGTCGAACTATCTCCCAAACAAATATCCTCGCATATGCCTCGGCGGTAGACGTAGTCCTTACTGGAATGAAATATGCTGGCTTCATTAGTATATCCATTATCATCCAAACAGAATCATTTTCTTTCTCCGACTTTGGCAACCCTACAATAAGGTTCATAGAAAAAAAATCCGCCCACTTCTATTTCTAAATGGGAAAAGATTAAAGTGTTCCTACCGGTCTCTAATGTTCCACCTTCTCTTACTGACAGGTAAGACACTTAGCTATATACTCTGAAATATTCCTACGCCTATCATTCCACCAAAAGTGTCTCTTTAAGTCCTTGTACATCTTAGAATTCATAGTCTTCAATAAACTAAATCCACCGTCGCTATCTCTGGTTGAGTTCCTTCTGGGAGAAAAGATACTTCTGTTCGCGGGAAAATTCGTTGCTTTCTTCTTTGATATCATTGCTATCTCAATAACTGTTTATCGGTTACAAAGATCCGGTCTTTTTATAAGATCCGATTACAATGAAAATCAAAATAAAAGAAAAGAAAGATTACAACTTTGTTTCCTTGTTTGTCGAACAAATCGCGAGCTCCTGTTTTGCGGTCGCTCGCTTGCGTGGGTTGTTTGCCTGCGCCGGGGTTATTTGCCGTGGACCACCACGAGATCTAGATCCGGTCGGATCTACGCAGTATTACGGGTATTATCCCACCAAGGAGATAATAGCCG
>BQKN01000539.1:398200-429431 GCA_022839385.1 Asparagus kiusianus
TCCAACGCATGGACCGGATGTGACCGTTGTCCAACGCATGGACCGGATGTGACCGTTATCCAACGCATGGACCGGATGATAATGCATATCCAACACGAGGATTAAATAGCAATGCATGTCCAACACGAGGACTAAGTAAAGTGAATGTCCAACACAAGGACTAAATATAAACTATACAAGGTGTAGATGTTGAATATATATATACATATATATACGCAAAAGATACACATAGTCTCATGTCGCACTTGCCTCAATGTGCGGATCAGTACTTGTGTCAAAAGTCAACTCACAGGTATAGGTAAATCACGAACATTGTAAATTGGTATCAGATAGTCGAGGCGAACTCTCGAACGTGTGAAAAGTATACAACAAAACCAACAATACACAAAACCGTGCGGTGGTCGACCGCAGAGGTCACTCCGGTCGACTGCACACAGAGCACAAAACCACTGAGCTCAAAACTGAGCGGCGGTCGATCGCGGAGGTCACTCCGGTCGACCGCAAAAAGAGCAGAAACAATTCTGCTTAGCAAAACACCCAGCGGTCGACCGCCTCGTCCTCTGCGGTCGACCGCGAAGCAGACAAAAGCCCAGTTAGGGTTTCTGTCAGCTTCGAACCACATACAAACTTGATGATTTCTACACTATTATAAATCTAACATTTCTAATATGTCATATAATTGTAAACAACGAACTAAAATAATTAAAATCTCATCACCAAAGTCCCAAACACATAAACATGTATGATTTGAAAGTTTTAAATCAATAAAACAGAATTTACTCTTATTAAATTTATTTCAGATCTAAATCTCAGGAAAACAAATTTGTGGGTGAGCTTTTAAAATCTGAAATACTTGTTTTATGCATCATATACCATAATGATCTAGCATTTATACAAAAATACGATTTTAGGCCCAATAACACCGGATAAAAACTTAAATTTAAGCATGAAAACAATAGGGGTGAAGTTGGGCGAGATGTTACTCGCCTCTGATGTGTAGCAATCTTCTTGATCTGTAGGAGGACGATTCCCTGCTGAATCCACCAGAAAATCTACCAAGAATCCTTCGAAACTCCCCCAAAAATGAAAAAAACGAAGTTAGGGTTTGAGAGGAGAGAGAGAGAAAGGGGGCTGAGGCTATTAGGGTTTGAAAGAGGGTTCTGAGAGCTTTAAAATGAGTATATATAAGTAGGGTAACAACCGGGTTTGGTATAAACAAAACCAACCCGAAACAGAACTGAAACTGGCGTCTGTACGCCCAGCAATCGACCGCAGCGACCACGGCGGTCGACTGCTCAGAGTTCTGGGCCATGCTCAGACTGGGGTTCGGTAAAAAGGTTGTAACTTTCTCATACGATCTCGGAATGAGGTGATCTAAGATTCGTTGGAAAGCTCTTGAATAGACCTACAACTTTGATCTTATAAACTTTTTAAGATTCTGAATGAAACAATATGTAAAACATAGAAACTCTCAACTAGTCAAAATTCTTAGATTCTCACTCTTGCCTTTGTGCATGTTTTGTGTATATACACTCATATATTCACAAATATACATTGAATTGATTTCAAATCAATTCCTATCATACTCAAACATAAAAATATATTATTTTCACCATATAACATATTTATAATTATTTATCACACTATATTCAAATTTTCAGGGTTTTACAATTCTTACTTAATATGTTTCTGCTTTGGTTCTAGGAATGCTTGTATATTATTTGTATGATTCACTCTATATGATTGTTTATTTATATTGTACTTATTTGTTTTGATTCTATATTATTGCTTATTTTATACATTATACTGATTAGATTGCTTATATATTTACAAGTATTGTATAACAAGTTCACATAGTTAAATATGTTTGAATCATAGTATTGTTTGGACAATGTTGCGAGCCTGAGATGCGATGGAGTTATCTTAGCTGTCACATCTTGTATCTTACCTTGTGTTATTTTTGTTTTACATTCTCCTCTGTTTCTGGATATCGTTTCATATCTCTGTCCTTGGGTTCTTTTTGCATTATTTTTATTTTAATTCCGAGAACGGAATTTATTTTAAGGGGGGTAGAATGTAATGAACATAATTATTTGATACTGATTTAAATAATTTTCCTAGTATTTAAATATTAAATTTCATTTTTTATAGAGAAAATTCATATTATAACTAGTTTCCTAGAATTTTTAATGATTTAAAAACTTAGGTTTTAGATTTATTTATCCACTTATAAATTAAATTTTCTTTAATTGATTTTTGTAACAATTTAATTAGTTTTGTTATTCATTTTTGTTTTAAATAATATTAATTAAATATTATATTTACCCCCTCTCTCCCCAACTCCTCCTCAAAAACCCCCCACGTTTCCCTAAACTCCAGCTCATCATAATCCTCTCTCTCCTCTATTATTACCTCTCTCATCTCCCTCTGTCAGTTCCCCACGCCCGACAGCCTTGTCTTCCACCCAAATAGCCGACGACCACCGCCACCAACCCCACTCGACCGTAGCCACCTGCACCCCCGCCCTCGTCGTCCGCCTTCGTCGTGCCCACTGCTCTAACCTGCTCCCCTCTCCTCGCGTCACTCCTCCGACCCGACCCAAGATGCCGCCGCCTCCTCCTCAGTGAGCTCCTCTGACCAAAACCCCTTCGCCGCCGCCTCTGATTCCCCGCCTCCATAGTCACTGCCAAGCCCC
Source organism: Asparagus kiusianus (assembly GCA_022839385.1). Taxonomy (NCBI): domain Eukaryota; kingdom Viridiplantae; phylum Streptophyta; class Magnoliopsida; order Asparagales; family Asparagaceae; genus Asparagus; species Asparagus kiusianus. Next base: position 400,896 of record BQKN01000539.1, read on the forward strand.
TACCTCAGACCAACCAGCTGCATCGTCAGACCCCGACAAGCCCTCTGAACCACCCCAATAAATCTCTACACCCGCCATCACCACCACCTCCTCTAGTCCGCCACCGTCGAACCCAAGCCCTCACACGCTCGCCATTACCCTCGCCCCTCAGGCTGCCGCTATCGCCAACCAGTCCCTTCCCCGATCCCCTTCGCCATCACTACCCGATGTCCCTACTCGCTGCCCCGTCGTCGACGTCGACCTACTCAGCCAGATCCGTCACTCCTTCTGCACCGACGCGCCGTACCGACAGCGTCGATTCGATCGACGAAAACCCCGAGGCCAGATTCCTTTCTCTTTGACTCGTCGTTTCATTTAGATATAATATGAATTAATTACGTGCCTGTGATTTGATTATGTTACCATGTGAATATTGGTATTATCTTTATGGGACTGTTGATGACGATATTAAATAATTTCAAATGATAAATTAATGTTTTCTAGATTAATTAGAATTATGTTGAGAAAAGAGATTATTTGGAAAAAGAGTTGGCTTTGAATAATTATTAAATAGATAATTTAGAATAATTTATTTTGGAAAAATGGATTATTTGAATTGTTAAACTGTTTTGAGAAAAGATTATTTTAGAATAATTATTTTGAATTAAAAAAATTTATTTGACAATAGAATCATTTTTGAATAATTATATTAATTAAAAAGAATTTATTCGAGAACGGAATCATTTGAGGAAAATTATGATAAATTATAAGAAGTTATTTTGGAAAAGGGATTATTTTCTGAATTACGTAGTTGCTGTTCATGATTTATAATTCTTAATTTTGATTATCTGACATACCATGTTTTATTGCATATGATTAGAGTTATTATTATTTCGTTGTTGTGATTGAGAACCTTAGTAGTTCATGACTTAGTGGCCTCGTGCGTCATGAATAGACTTAGTGACATGTGTGAGTGTGTTGACTGAGTTTAGGTGGTGAACTCAACAGATTGTGAGCCGTGAGGGGCCCACGACGCGTCGTCAGGCGAAAGCTGCGGCTTCTCAGGGAACCGTACGTGAGACTTCCGCATCATACGGCTGCGTCCCGAGCTTCTGTCGTCGGCCCTTGTCATTAGACCACTATGCTTGTATCCTGCGGCCTTGACTCTCTTTTCTTTTGCTTCTCGGGTGGTGGCGAACAATGCTGCTTGCGTATTCTTTCTTTGAAAATCCGAAGCCTTTCTAATATGACCCGAGTTTCAATGAGGATTATGGTTGACTTAGAAAATACAAGAGAGTTGGGATGGGGAAGTCCATGTTCATATCATCGGATAAGGCTGTTGATGTATCTTTCAGACTCACACCAGTGAACCGTTTCGCACTTGGGTTAGTTTGTTGGGCCAAATGAACCGTTTCGCACTTGGTTAGTGAAATCGTTTCGTCACCCGAGTTTTGCTTGAGTTCGAACCAGGCCAAAATCGGATTGCGTGTAGTCCTCTCACCGAACCGTTTCACGGGTTTGGATGCACGTAGAGGATTTGTGAACAGCCATTTATCCGATGATAGGAGCGTTGACTCTGTGTGAGATGTGACCATTGACCTGTTTTAGGATGGCTAGTTACATGACTTGTTACTTGGATGAGTTGGATTCTTGTGAGAAGTATGCCAGTTGTTTTCTTTCCATACATAGATTGGGATTAATATTTAATTATCTATAATTTTAGATATATGGTATATACATGAGGGTTTCCTTGTTTGGATTATTTCGCTCGACGTACTACGTCTCGAGTTATAGATTTTTAAGTATTAATTCCATCTAGTTGTATGACTCTGTCACTTGGATGATTATTCCGATCGCTAGCTGCATGATTTCGTTACCCGATTGATTTATGGATTCTTATGATTATCATGTTTTAGTAGTAAATTTGCATGTTGATTTTGTCGGATTTTTAGATCAAGTTCTTTTGTCAATTCTGTTATCATATCATTTTTCACTTTGGTTTTCATTGTTCTATTTGTTTTGTGGGGTCTTGTCGTGTGCCATGCATGCTAACGTACACCTGTTTTCTCTAGTGTACGTCAAACTTAGAGGAAGAACAGGTTTAGCAGGAGCTAGAAGATTCTTAGTAGGAGTGCCTTGTAGACGGAGTAGAAGAAGGAGTCGAAGCCTATTCTTTGATGGTTCCAGTTTACTTTTGTAGTTCTTTCCATTCCTGCCTGATCGATGTATTTTGTTTCTCTTCAGTATTCATTGTTCAGTTTTATATAAGGGCATGTTTGACCCGTATTTTTATGTCTGGGATGATCTGCTTGATGATATATTTATTTCTTATTCTGAGTTGTCTTTATATTCTTGATATCTATGATCTCGTGCGTCATGAACAGACTTAGTGACATGTGTGAGTGTGTTGACTGAGTTTAGGTGGTGAACCCGAGTTTCAATGAGGATTATGGTTGATTTAGAAAATACAAGAGAATTAGGATGGGGAAGTCCATGTTCATGTGATCTGATAAGGTTGTTGATGTATCTTCCAGACTCACACTAGTGAACCGTTTTGTACTGGGGTTAGTTTGTTGGGCCAAGTGAACCGTTTCGCACTTGGTCAGTGAAATCGTTTCGTCACCTAAGTTTTGCTTGAGTTCGAACCAGGCCGAACCGTTTCACGGGTTTGGATGCACGTAGGGGATTTGTGAACAGCCGTTTATCCGATGATAGGAGCGTTGACTCTTTGTGAGATGTGACCAGTAACCTGTTTTAGGATGGCTAGTTACATGACTTGTTACTTGGATGAGTTGGATTCTTGTGAGATGTATGCCAGTTGTTTTCTTTCCATACATAGTTCGGGATTAATATTTAATTATCTACAATTTGATACATATAGTATATACATGAGAGTTTCCTTGTTTGGATTATTTCGCTCGACGTACCACGTCTCGAATTTTAGATTTTTAAGTATTAATTCCATCTAGTTGGATGACTCTATCACTTGGATGATTATTCTGATCGCTAGCTGCATGATTTTGTTACCCGATTGATTTATGGATTCTTATGATTATCATGTTTTAGTAGTGAATTTGCATATTGATTTTGTCGGATTTCCAGATGCACGTTCTTTTGTCAATTCTTTTATCGTATCGTTTTTCGCTTTGGTTTTTGTTGTTCTATTTGTTTTGTGGGGTTTTGCCATGTGCCATGTACGCTGACGTACATCTGTTTTCTCTGGTGTACGTCAGACTTAGAGGAAGAAAAGGTTCAGCAGGATCCAGAAGATTCTCAGTAGGAGTGCCTTCTAGATGGAGCAGAAGAAGGAGTCGAAGCCTATTCTTTGATGGTTCCAGTTTACTTTTGTAGTTCTTTCCATTCCTGCCTGATCAAAGTATTTTGTATCTCTTCAGTATTCATTGTTTAGTTTTGTATAAGGGCATGTTTGACCCGTGTTTTTATGTGTGGGATGATCTGCTTGATGATATGTTTATTTCTTATTCTGAGTTGTCTTTATATTCTTGATATCTGTGATCAGGGACCTGTGACTTTGCATTGTATTTATTTCTAGACGCTTAGCGTATTGGATTGATAAGAAAAGAAAAGAGAAAAAATGATAAAGTGTATATTTCTTCTCAATCTAAAACGTCGCGGGCTTGTTCACGTTCTGATTCCCGGGTATTTTAGGAAGCGGGGCGTGACAGGTTTTTTTGGTTGCCCATGCTGGTCACGATCCCGGTCACGGTCCCGAGTTCCTACTAGTAAGAATATAATGGACAATTTAGATACATATCATATTTCATCCGTGAGACTTTTCTTGAGCCCTTATCCTATATTCTTGATTGATTTTTTTTCGTTCCTATCTTATCACTCTTTGATTCCGGAGTTTTTCATGGTTTTTGTCCATTGCTTCGCGATTACCCTCTCTTTATATAACTCCTCTATCCCCGTGTCGGTCATTATTTTATATTTTATTATTTTTAGAACTATATTTTCGTTGATTTTGACTTATGTATCATTTCAGTGTATTGATTTATGTATTATTTATTACATTATTTTATGTATCAAATATAATATTATATTGTATGTTTTCATTTGTTTATAAATCTATTTTATATTTCATAGTTCATGTTTTATGTATTATACATTTTATTTATGTATATTACGCTAATTGTATTTATGTGATTTTTGAGTACTACACAATATACCACTATGCCTAAATTGATTTTATATAGTGATGATTATTATTATTGTATCTTGTTTATATTTATGAATATTACTAATACTTCTAATTTATCATTTTGTTTGTCAAATATATAATTATGTTCTTCTTATTATGTTTTATAAAATATGTTTATTTTGAATCACGTGTTTACTCTTATGTCTATTTTATCATATAATATTTTGTGACTCTTTCCATCAAAATTTATTTTTGTTAGCATGATTAGTATCATGAGTATACAAATATTTTATATGCTTATTATTATGTATGTGTTTTTATTTTTAACGCTTATTATACATAATGATTATATTTGTTATACACATCATATGTTTGTGAATCTTGTTTATCTTTTTTGCTTTTATATATTCTATTTTTATACTTTGATTTTATTTGTGTTTCTTTGAGCCTAACTATGATTTTGTATTATTTACCTTGTTTTATATAACTGTTTGTATGCTAATAATTATTGTGTATCGTTTCATTCTGCTATTGATTATTATTTTGATTTGCCTCTGTTTGCTTGTCTATATGTATTCATGTGTTTCAATTCTATCTATGTTTATTTCTTAATGTTATTTTTAATTATGATTATGTATGTTCTGTATACCCTATTATAATCTTTATTGTACTTCTGCCTGATTATTCAGCATTCTTGTCTTATATCTTGTGCTTTTCTAGTAATACTGTGTTATTCTCGTGGTTTAGTATATTTCAGTCATTTTATATTATCATTATCTACTATTGTATATTATATTATAAGTATATTATTAACTTGCTAGCTTGTTTTATTACGTATAAAGTAGTTTTATTTAGTATATTTCATTTCATTCTTTACTTCCAATTACATGTATCATCATTGTTTGATTTAATTTATCAATCGTTTAATCTTTCTTAGTTTGTTTATGTTTTGCTTACTTATTTTCTATATCCGATTTCTTATTCATTCTAATACTTACTCTTTATTTTGTTCTTTATTCATGTTAGTTTGCTTCATTTATTTAGTCATAGTATTTATATAAAGTGTGTATTTTTGATAATTATTTTTGTGATATACGACTATAATTATTTATTTTGTTTTGATATGATATATTATATATAATTCATTTCTTATATGTTGTTGTGTCATATCACATTGTCCTTCCATGATTATCTGCTTTGTATTGTTTTTTATATCATATCTTTTTTGTTTATGTTCAATTTCCTTCTAATATTCCACTTGCATTATGCTGCCTATTTTTACATAATTATATTGTTTATCGCATTCTAATTTCTATGTATACAATTTGTAAACTCCTAATATTTGTGTAATGAATTATTTATCTGCTAAATTCTGTATAATATTTTACATGATTATTTGATTGTATAATTATTTTAATAATTGTGCTTAGCTATTTATAATTGACTGTCTTTGTATCTTTTCTATGTTTCAAACTACTTATCATCATTCCATCAATTAAATATATTTTCTTTTATTTGTATTTATTTTGTATGTATTATTATTCTAATTACTTTATGATTGCTTTTCCTATTATCTTTGATTTATACTTATTATTATATCATTCTATTTTGTCATATGATCATGTTGATGTTTGTTTTTCGCTCGTTAACTTGTTTTTATTTATTTTATACCTTACATTACGTTTTTAATATCTTTAGTTTGAACCTGTATTGGTTGTGTTTTTCATAATTAAATTTCTTTTTGTTTTTGATTAACCATTGTTATACCCTGCTATTATGTTTTGTTTAAACTGTTATGTATTTTATATTTTTTGACTTTTCTTATTTTGTTGTTTATGTTTCTGTCTGTTTCTATTGTATTTGACTTATTTTGTGTTTGCTTTAGATTTATTATTCTTACTTAACTTTATTCTTACTTAATATGTTTCTGCTTTCGTTCTAGGAATGCTTGTATATTATTTGTATGATTCACTATATATGATTGTTTATTTATGTTGTACTTATTTGTTTTGATTCTATATTATTGCTTATCTTATACATTATACTGATTAGATTGCTTATATATTTACAAGTATTGTATAACAAGTTCACATAGTTAAATATGTTTGTATCATAGTATTGTTTGGACATTGTTGCGAGTCTGAGATGCGATAGAGTTATCTTAGCTGTCACATCTTGTATCTTACCTTGTATCATTTTTATTTTACATCCTTCTCTATTTCTGGATATCGTTCCATATCTCTGTCCTTGGGTTCTTTTTGTATTATTTTTATTTTAATTCCGACGACCACCGTCACCAACCCCACTCGACCGTAGCCACCTGCACCCCCGCCCTCGCCGTCCGCCTTCGCCGTGCCCGCCGCTCCAACCTGCTCCCCTCTCCTCGTGTCACTCCTCCGACCCGACTCAAGCCGCCGCTGCCTCCCCCTCAGTGAGCTACTCTGACCAAAACCCCTTCGCCGCTCGCGCCGGCCTCCTCTGCCCTCTCCCTCCTCCGACCAACAGCCGCCGCCTCTGATTCCTCGCCGCCACAGTCACTGCCAATCCCCTACCTCTGACCAACCAGCTACATCGTCAGCTCCCGACAAGCCCTCTGAACTACCCTAATAAACCTCTACACCCGCCATCACCACCACCTCCTCTAGTCCGCCACCGTCGAACCCAAGCCCTCACACGCTCGCCGTTACCCTTGCCCCTCAGGCTAGCACCGCCGCCGACCAGTCCCTTCCCCGATCCCCTTCGCCATCACTACCCGCTATCCCTACTCGCTGCCCCGTCATCGACGTCGACCCGCTCAGCCAGATCCGTCGCTCCTTCTGCACCGACGCGCCGTACCGACATCGTCGATTCGATCGACGAAAACCCCGAGGCTAGATCCCTTTCTCTTTGACTCGTCGTTTCATTTAGATATAATATGAATTAATTACGTGCCTGTGATTTGATTATGTTACCATGTGAATATTGGTATTATCTGTATGGGACTGTTGATGACGATATTAAATGATTTCAAATGATAAATTAATGTTTTCTAGATTAATTAGAATTATTATGAGAAAAGAGATTATTTGGAAAAAGAGTTGGCTTTGAATAATTATTAAATAGATAATTTAAAATAATTTATTTTAGAAAAATGGATTATTTGAATTATTAAACTATTTTGGGAAAAGATTATTTTAGAATAATTATTATGAATTAAAAAATTTTAATTTGATAATGGAATCATTTTTGAATAATTATATTAATTAAAAAGAATTTATTCGAGAACGGAATCATTTGAGGAAAATTATGATAAATTATAAGAAGTTATTTTGGAAAAGGAATTATTTTCTGAATTACGTAGTTGCTGTTCATGATTTATACTTCTTAATTTTGATTATATGGCATACCATGTTTTATTGCACATGATTAGAGTTATTATTATCTCATTGTTGTGATTGAGAACCTTAGTAGTTCATGACTTAGTGACCTCGTGCGTCATGAACAAACTTAGTGACATGTGTGAGTGTGTTGACTGAGTTTAGATGGTGAACCCGAGTTTCAATGAGGATTATGGTTGACTTAGAAAATACAAGAGAGTTGGAATGAGGAAGTCCATGTTCATGTCATCGGATAAGGCTGTTGATGTATCTTCCAGACTCACACCAGTGAACCGTTTCGCACTGGGGTTAGATTGTTGGGCCAAATGAACCGTTTCGCACTTGGTTAGTGAAATCGTTTCGTCACCCGAGTTTTGCTTGAGTTCGAACCAGGCCAAAATCGGATTGCGTGTAGTCCTCTCACCGAACCATTTCACGGGTTTGGATGCACGTAGAATATTTATGAACAACCATTTATCCGATGATAGGAGCGTTGACTCTGTGTGAGATGTGACCATTGACCTGTTTTAGGATGGCTAGTTACATGACTTGTTACTTGGATGAGTTGGATTCTTGTGAGATGTATGCCAGTTATTTTCTTTCCATACATAGATCGGGATTAATATTTAATTATCTACAATTATAGACATATGGTATACACATGAGGGTTTCCTTGTTTTGATTATTTCGCTCGACGTACTACGTCTCGAGTTATTGATTTTTAAGTATTAGTTCCATCTAGTTGTATGACTCTGTCACTTGGATGATTATTCCGATCGCTAGCTACATGATTTCGTTACCCGATTGATTTATGGATTCTTATGATTATCATGTTTTAGTAGTGAATTTGCATATTGATTTTGTCGGATTTCCAGATGCATGTTCTTTTGTCAATTCTGTTATCGTATCGTTTTCCGCTTTGGTTTTCATTGTTCTATTTGTTTTGTGGGGTATTGCCATGTGCCATGCATGCTAACGTACATCTGTTTTCTCTAGTGTACGTCAGACTTAGAGAAAGAACAGGTTCAGCAGGAGCCAGAAGATTCTTAGCAAGAGTGCCTTGTAGAGGGAGCAGAAGAAGGAGTCGAAGCCTATTCTTTGATGGTTCCAGTTTACTTTTGTAGTTCTTTCCATTCCTGCCTAATCGATGTGTTTTGTTTCTCATCAGTATTCATTGTTCAGTTTTATATAAGGGCATGTTTGACCTGTATTTTTATGTCTGGGATGATCTGCTTGATGATATGTTTATTTCTTATTCTAAGTTGTCTTTATATCCTTGATATCTGTGATCGGGGACCTGTGACTTCGTGTTGTATTTATTTTCAGACGCTTAGCGTATTAGATTGAGAAGAAAAGAGAAAAAATGATAGTGTATATTTCTTCTCAATCTAATACGTCGCGAACTTGTTCACGTTTCGATTCCCGGGTACTTTGTGAAGCGGGGCGTGACAGGTTTTTTTTGGTGGCCCATGCAAGTCCCGGTCCCGAGTTCCTACTAGTAAGAATATAATAGACAATTTAGATACATATCATATTTCATCCGTGAGACTATTCTTGAGCCATTATCCTATTTTCTTGATTGATTTTGTTTCATCCCTGTCTTATCACTCTTTGACTCCGGAGTTTTTCATGGTTCTTGTCCCATTGTTTCGCGGTTACCCTCTCTTTGTATAACTCCTCTATCCCCATGCCGGTTATTATTTTATATGTTATTATTTTTACAACTATATTTTCTTTGATTTTGATGTATGTATCGTTTAAGTGTATTGATTTCTGTATTATTTATTACATTATTTTATGTATCAAATACAATATTATATTGTATGTTTTTATTTGTTTATAAATCTATTTTATCTTTCATAGTTCATGTTTTATGTATTATATACTTTATTTATGTATATTATGCTAATTGTATTTATGTGATTTTTGACTACTACACAATATACCACTATGCCTAAATTGATTTTATATAGTGATGATTATTATTGTTGTATCTTGTTTATATTTATGAATATTACTAATATTTCTAATTTATCATTTTGTTTGTTGAATATATAATTATGTTCTTCTTATTATGTTTTATATAATATGTTTATTTTGAATCACGTGTTTACTCTTATGTCTATTTTATCATATAATATTTTATGACTCTTTCCATCAAAATTTATTTTTGTTAGCATGATTTGTATCATGAGTATACAAACATTTTATATGCTTATTATTACGTATGTGTTTTCATAACGCTTATTATACATAATGATTATATTTGTTATACACATCATATGTTTCTGAATCTTGTTTATCTTTTTTGCTTTTATATATTTTATTTTTATACTTTGATTTTATTTGTGTTTCTTTGAGCCTAACTATGATTTTATATTATTTACCTTGTTTTATATAACTGTTTGTATGCTAATAACTATTGTGTATCGTTTCATTCTGCTATTGATTATTATTTTGATTTGCCTCTGTTTGTTTGTTTATATGTATTGATATGTTTCTATTTATGTTTATTTCTTAATGTTATTTTCAATTATGATTATGTATGTTCTGTATACCTTATTATAATCTTTATTTTACTTCTGCCTGATTATTCTGCATTCTTGTCTTATATCTTGTGCTTTCCTAGTAATATTGCGTTATTCTCGTGGTTTAGTATATTTTAGTCATTTTACATTATCATTATCTACTATTGTATATTATATTATAAGTGTATTATTAACTTGCTAACTTGTTTTATTATGTATAAAGTAGTTTTATTTAGTACATATCATTTCATTCTTTACTTCTAATTACATGTATCATCATTGTTTGATTTAATTTATCAATCGTTTCATCTTTCTTAGTTTGTTTATATTTTGCTTACTTATTTTCTATATCCGGTTTCTTATTCATTCTAATACTTACTTTTTATTTTGTTCTTTGTTCATGTTAGTCTGCTTCATTTATTTAGTCATAATATTTATATAAAGTGTGTATTTTCGATAATTATTTTTGTGATATATGACTATAATTATTTATTTTATTTTGATATGATATATTACATATAATTCATTTCTTATATGTTGTTGTGTCATATCACATTTTCCTTCCATGATTATCTGCTTTGTATTGTTTTGTATATCATATCTTTTTGGTTTATGTTCAATTAGCTTCTAATATTCCACTTGCATTGTGCTGCCTATTTTTACATAATTATATTGTTTATCGCATTCTAATTTCTATGTATACAATTTATAAATTCCTAATATTTGTGTAATAAATTATTTATCTGCTAAATTCTGTATACTGTTTTACATGATTATTTGATTGTATAATTATTTTAATAATTGTGTTTAGCTATTTATACTTGACTGTTTTTGTATCTTTTCTATGTTTCGAACTACTTATCATCATTCCAACAATTAAATATTTTTTATTTGTATTTATTTTGTATGTATTATTATTCTAATTTCTTTAGTATTGCTTTTCCTGTTATCTTTGATTTATACTTATTATTATATCATTCTATTTTGTTATATGATCATGTTGATGTTTGTTTATCGCTCGTTTACTCATTTTCATTGATTTTATATCTTACATTGTGTTTTTAATATCTTTAGTTTGAACTTGTATTGGTTGTGTTTTTCATAATTAAATTTTTTTTTTGTTTTTGATTAACCATTGTTATATTCTGTTATTATGTTTTGTTTAAACTGTTATGTATTTTAGATTTTTCGACTTTTCTTATTATGTTATTTATGTTTATGTCTGTTTCTATTGTATTTGACTTATTTTGTGTTTGCTTTAGATTTATTGTTCTTACTTAACTTTATTCTTACTTAATATGTTTCTACTTTGGTTCTAGCAATGCTTGTATATTATTTGTATGATTCACTCTATATGATTGTTTCTTTATATTGTACTCATTTGTTTTGATTCTATATTATTGCTTATCTTATACATTATACTGATTAGATTGCTTATATATTTACAAGTATTGTATAACAAGTTCACATAGTTAAATATGTTTGTATCATAGTATTGTTTGGACTTTGTTGTGAGTCTGAGATGCGATAGCGTTTTCTTAGCTGTCACATCTTGTATCTTACCTTGTGTCATTTTTGTTTATGCATTCTCCTCTGTTTCTGGATATTGTTCCATATCTCCGTCCTTGGGTTCTTTTTGCATTATTTTTATTTTAATTCCGAGAACGGAATTTGTTTTGAGGGGGGTAGAATGTAATGACCATAATTTTTCGATACTGATTTAAATAATTTTCCTGGTATTTAAATATAAAATTTCATTTTTTAAAGAGAAATTTTATATTATAACCGATTTTCTAGAATTTTTAATGATTTAAAAAAATTAGGTTTTATATTTATTTGGCCAATTATAAATTAAATTATCTTTAATATATTTTTGTAACAATTTAATTAGTTTTGTTATTCATTTTCGTTTTAAATAATAATAATTAAATATTATATTTATCCCCTCTCTCCCCAACTCCTCCTCAAAACCCCCCCACGTTTCCCCACTCCCCAGCTCATCATCATCCTCTCTCTTCTCTATTACTACCTCTCTCATCTCCCTCTCTCAGATCCCCACACCCGACAGCCTTCTCTTCCACCCAAACAGCCGACGACCGCTGCCACCAACCCCACTCGACCGCAGCCACCCGCACCCCCACCCTCACCGTGCCCCCCGCTCCAACCTGCTCCCCTCTCCTCGCATCACCCCTCCAACCCGACTCAAGCCGTTGCCGCCTCCCCCTCAGTGAGCTCCTCCGACGAAAACCCCATTGCGGCTCGCGCTGGCCTCCTCTGCCCTCTCGCTCCTCCGACCAGCAGCTGCCACCTCTGATTTCGCGCTGCCACAGTCACCGCCAAGCCCCCACCTCTGACCAACCAGCTCCATCGTCAGTTCCCGACGAGCCCTCTGAACCACCCCGACGAACCCCTACACCCGCCATCACCACCATCTCCTCCAGTTTGCCACCGTCGAACCCAAGCCCTCACACGCTCGCTGTTACCCTCGCCCCTCAGGCCACCGCCCCTGACCAGTCCCTTCCCTGATCCCCTTTGCCATCACTGCCCGCTGTCCCTACTTGCTGCCCTATCGTCGACATCGACCCGCTCAGCCAGATCCGTCGCTCCTTCGGCACCGACGCGGCGTACCGACAGCGTTGATTCGATCGACAAAAACCCCGAGGCCAGATCTCTTTCTCTTTGACTCGTCATTTCATTTAGATATAATATGAATTAATTACGTGCCTGTGATTTGATTATGTTACCATGTGAATATTGGTATTATCTATATGGGACTGTTGATGATGATATTAAATGATTTCAAATGATAAATTAATGTTTTCTAGATTAATTAGAATTATGATGAGAAAAGAGATTATTTGGAAAAAGAGTTGGTTTTGGATAATTATTAAATAGATAATTTAAAATAATTTATTTTGGAAAAATGGATTATTTGAATTGTTAAACTATTTTAAGAAAAATTTATTTTAGAATAATTATTATGAATTAAAAGAATTTATTTTGATAATGGAATCATTTTTGAATAATTATATTAATTAAAAAGAATTTATTCGAGAACAGAATCATTTGAGAAAAATTATGATAAATTATAAGAAGTTATTTTGGAAAAGGAATTATTTTCTAAATTACATAGTTGCTGTTCATGATTTATAATTCTTAATTTTGATTATCTGACATACCATGTTTTATTGCACATGATTAGAGTTATTATTATCTCCTTGTTGTAATTGAGAACCTTAGTAGTTCATAACTTAGTGGCCTCGTGCATCATGAACAGACTTAGTGACATGTGTGAGTGTGTTGACTAAGTTTAGGTGGTGAACCCGAGTTTCAATGAGGATTATGGTTGATTTAGAAAATACAAGAGAGTTAGGATGGGGAAGTCCATGTTCATGTGATCGGATATGTGACGCCCCTGGGTTCACACAAGGCTGCAGTCCGAGATGAAACCTGGAATTTTAAACCTGCCATGCACCACACCGTGCAATAACATGTTTCACCATCACAATTACTATCCCTCTAGTAGAATCAACAACAGGTGTAGGTACAAAGCAAGTAAAAGATTCTACAATAAATACATGATGAAATGATAGAACTCAATTTAATACATCTCATCAACCAAATAAGCTGGAATACATAGTCGATGTCTGAAATGAATAATAACACTCTGGAGATCTCAACATGTCTCAAAGTACATAACATTTGATACATGAAATAAGGCACACAGCCTTTACAACTCAAGAATATAAATCTCTCAAGTCTAAAAATGTCTCAAGTGGAGCACAAAATGAAATACATCTAATAAAAAAAATAAACGGGTGCTAATAAGGATCGCCCTCAACCTGCGACTCTCTGGGCTCCTGGCTCGTTACCTGAAAGGGGGAGGGATAACGAGCATCAAAGCGCTAGCGAGCAACATCACAACCAACCCCAAGGGATAGGGCTCGTTGTATATGAAAATACAGTTAATACCTAATAATATAAGATCATATATCCTATCAATAATGGATTTTGGTACTTAGGAAATTACAACACGAGCTTAGGTACGTCGAGCGAAATAATCCAAACAAGGAAACCCTCATATATATACATGGTATCTCAAATTGTAAATTCCTAAATACCAAACCCGAAGTTTAATACAGGAAACGATAAAGAAAAGAAAATAAACACATCTCTACCGATAAATGTAAACATGTCAAAATTACAATAAGAGACATATCCAACCTAGGTAGCTATCGTGTCCTAGCCTCATATGATATGTCGTGTACCAACCTTAGTTAAGTATCATGCTCAAGGTTTAGCAAGAGTTTAAAACATGACTGTAATGGATTATGGTCCAACACGATGACCCTAATGGATTATAGTCCAACACGAGGACTCAAATGGATTATAGTCCAATACGAGGACTTTGAAGGATTATAGTCCAACACGAGGACTGTGTGTATGAACCATGAAATACAAACGATAAAGGTATACATATCCTATTCTTGTACATGCCCTGCTGTACAGATCTAAGCTTGTGTCAAGAATGTCGTCTTATGTTTGTAGATGAAAACATAACCACTAAAATTTAATATCCGCTAAGCGAGGCGAGTTCTCATATTCAAAAAAAATATGATAAACAGTACCCTCGAACATATGAATACAGTCTATATGCATATACACAGTAGGTGATTTAACCGAAACACAAATGAAACGGGAAAAACTTCGATGAGTCGATTCGTGCTCAGTTATGAGTCGACTCATGTCTCATGGGTCGACTCATGATCAGTTACGAGTCGACTTAGCAGAAACTTATGATAATAGAAATTGACTTTGCAAGTCGACTCATGACAGTCATGGGTCGACTCAACCTGATGAGTCGACTCACGATGAGTCATGAGTCGACTCACGGGCTGAAAACTGGATATTTCACAACTGCAGCTCGTACATTTCGATCCATACTTCCCCTATACTGATCTACACCTCCATAACTATAAATTCTAAACTATGAGGCATTAAAAAGTTCATATATAGCATAAGAAACGAACACTAGCATGTTAGACCTAACTTTTAACTCCTAAACATGAGTGAAAGCAATTAATCAAAGTAAAAACTCATATTTTGTTATACTTTAAATAAATTTCCAGATCTGGGTTTTCATCAAAAACTTGTTGGTGAGGATTTAAAATCTGAAACACCTAATTTCTATCATTCACACTAATAAGAACATTGATTTATACTTGAAAATATGTCTTAGGCTTAATAAAACTCATGAAAAACGTTTATAAACTGTTAAAAAAATATGGGAGAAGGATTGGGTAAGATGTTACTCGCCTCAGATGTGTTGAAGAACGATCCCCTTCACTGAAATCCAAAAGAAGCTGCTGAAATCCCCCAAAAATCTCCCAAGAAAGCCCAAAAACGAACTAGGGTTTAGAGGGGGAGAGGAGGCTAGGGTTTCTCTAGGGATAGTTGATGAATTGAAGTGTTTTCAGGTAGAGGAGGATATATATGGACAGTTAAAACCCGACCCGAAACCTAAACAAACCCGAACTGAGGAAACCAGAAAACCCTCGATGAGTCGACTCATGATCACTTATGGGTCGACTCATGGGTCATGGGTCGACTCATGAAGTGATGAGTTGACTCAGCAGAAACTTTTAACAACAGAACTTCATATCGTGAGTCGACTCATGACAGTCATGGGTCGACTCAACCTAATGAGTCAACTCATGATGAGTTATGGGTCGACTCATGAGCTGAAAACTGCATACTTCGATTCTGTTGCACATGATTTGCAAATTTGCAAACTCAACCTCACGCCTGATGCATATACACATTCTCATAAGCTCAAAACGCTAGTTTTCATGCACAACCATGCCATAAAGGTATTTATCATATAATAAATAAATATTATTTTCACAAATAATCATATATATAAATTATCAAAATCTACGGGGTCTTACATTCTTCCCCCCTTAAAAGAATTTCGTCCTCGAAATTCAGAAACTCATAATGGTACTTGAAAAGCACAACAAGGGTCCAATTCAACCCACACACATACACATCTCGCAAATATTAAACTCTAGATAAGCATATAGTGATATTCATACTGAACTACCTAAAATGATAATATTCTTACTCAACCCCTAATCTAACGGAACTAGTACGTCAGGCGAAAAATCCAAACAAGGAACCCCCCATATATATACCATGTGTTCCGAAAGATTAAGAATTAAGTTAAAATGCCCTCATTCTAGTGTTAAATATAAATATCAAGATATATATATAATTACACAAGTAAGAATTCACATTATAAATAAATTTAATTAATTTACCTGCTTAAACAAATGTGGCTAGTCGCTTCGCATGTCCTCCTCACGCTCCCAAGAAGCCTCCTCAACTCCACTTCGGTTCCATTGAACTTTCACCAATGGGATCACCTTGTTTCTAAGTCTCTTGTCTTCTCTAGCAAGTATAGATACTGGAATCTCAATAGTAGTCAAATCATCCCGAAACTCAACCTTTGGTGTCTCCAACACTCGCTGCTGCTCCTCATCATGCAAGTGCTTCTTGAGCATAGAGATATGGAATACATTGTGTATACTAGACATAGCTGCTGGAAGATCCAGTCTGTATGACATAGCTCCAATGCGCTCTAAAATCCGGAAAGGTCCAATATATCTCGGTGCAAGCTTCCCTCGCCTCCTGGATCGTTGTACGCCTTTCATAGGTGATACCTCCAGCATAACCAAATCCCCAATCTAAAACTCTAGGGGTCTTCGCCTCTTATCTGCATAGCTCTTCTGCCGACTCTGAGCAGCTAGAATCCGCTCCCTGATCAATGCTACCTTCTTAGTAGTTTGCCTCATAAGCTCTGGCCCAAGCATTAAGCTATCCTCCGGCTCGGCCCAACATATCGGTGATCTAAAGGGTCTCCCGTACAATGCCTTATACGGGGCCATACCGATCGTCGCTTGATAACTGTTGTTATAAGCGAACTCTATTAGTGGAATATGATCCTCCCAGCTACCTTGGAAGGTAATGACACATGCCGTAACATGTCTTCCAACACCTGATTCACCCTCTCCGTCCGACCATCAGTCTGTGGGTGGAAAACACTGCTATAAGATAGCTTGCTGCCAAATGAGTCCTGAAAACTCCTCCAAAAATGCGAAGTGAAAACCGATCCTCGATCCGACACTATCGTATCCGGAACTCCGTGAAGTCGAACTATCTCCCGAATGAAGATCCTCGCATACGCCTCAGCTGTATAGGTAGTCCTCACTGGAATAAAATGTGCCGACTTCGTCAACCGGTCCACTATCACCCAAATAGAATCATTCCCCTTCCTCGACTTCGGCAATCCTACAATAAAGTCCATAGAAATGTCCGCCCACTTCCACTCTGGAATAGGTAAAGGCTGAAGTGTCCCTGCTGGTCTCTGATGCTCTGCCTTCACCTACTGATAGGTAAAACACTTAGCCACATACTCCTCAATCTCTCTACGCATACCACTCCGCCAAAAATGTCTCTTCAGGTCCTTGTACATCTTGGTAGTCCCTGGATTTACTGTGTACCGAGTACGGTGCGCCTCATCAAATAACTCCTTCTTCAGCTCTACACTGGCTGGCATAACCAATCTACCTTTCATCTGCAGACCTCCATCTGCTCCAATGGTCCAATCAGCCTTAGGCTCCTTAAAAATCTCCTCCTTTCGGATTTGAATCCAAGAGTCTTCTAACTAAGCTCTAACAACTCTGTCACTCCAAGATGGCTGCACTAACACAGCTCCCAAAAATGCATTAGTACCACCAACCTCAGGTCTAAAATCAAACTGGCTAAGGGTGAGAAGATCTCGATATAACGAGCACCTCAAGGTCACAACCTGATGTCGACGCTTCCTACTCAAAGCATCTGCTACGACGTTCGCCTTCCCCGGATGATACTGAATTGCGAACTCGTAGTCCTTGATAAACTCAATCCACCTCCGCTGTCTCTGGTTAAGTTCCTTCTGAGAGAAATGATATTTCAGACTCTGATGGTCTGTGAACAACTCAAACTGCACTCCATACAAATAGTGCCTCCATGACTTCAGTGCAAATACCACTGCAGCTAATTTCAAGTCGTGAGTGGGATAGTTCTGCTCATGCACTCTCAACTGTCGGGAGACATAAGCTACCACTCTCTGGGTCTACATGAGAACGCCTCCCAATCCTGCCAAAGATGCATCTGTGTAGACGACGAAGGTCCTGTCGCTGCTCGGAATAATCAAAACTGGTGTTTTAGTTAACTTAGCCTTCAATGTATCAAAGGCCTCCTGGCACTCTGTGCTCCAAACAAACTGTACACCCTTCTTCGTAAGGCGTGTAAGTGGCGTCGAAATCTTCGAGAAGTCCTGGATGAACTTCCTGTAATATCCTGCTAATCCCAAGAAGCTACGAATCTCCGTCACCGTCTTCGGTGGTTCCCAATCAAGCACAGCCGTGACCTTAGCTGGGTCTACTGATATGCCCTCTCTGCTGATGACATGGCCTAGGAATCTGACTTATGAAAACCAAAACTCGCACTTGCTAAACTTGGCGTATAACTGGTGATCCCGTATGGTCTGCAAAGCTAATCGGAGATGATGCTCATGATCTGCCTCCGATCTCGAATAAATGAGGATCTCGTCGATGAAAACAATCACGAACTGATCTAAAAAGGGATGGAAAACCCAGTTCATCAAATCCATGAATACCACGGGTGCATTGGTCAGTCCGAATGGCATGACTAAAAACTCAAATGATCCATAGCGAGTAAGAAAGGCAGTCTTGGGGATATCCATCTCCCGAACCCGCAACTGATGATAGCCAGAACGAAGATTGATCTTCGAGAAAAACTACGCTCCCTGCAACTGGTCGAACAAGTCATCGATCCTAGGTAGTGTATACATATTCTGGATAGTGACCTTGTTCAACTCCCGATAATCTATACACAATCTCTTATTGTCGTCCTTCTTCTTCACGAAGAGGACCGGCGCGCCCCATGGAGAATGACTCTGACGAATGAAACCTTGAGCTAACAACTCGTCCAACTGGGTCTGAAGCTCCCTCATCTCAGCTGGTGCCATACGATAGGGTGCGCGGGATATCGGGGCTGTGCCCGGCTACAACTCAATACAGAACTCAACCTCTCTCACAGGAGGTAACCCAGGTATGTCCTGAAAGACATCCTGATAATCCGAGACAACTCTAGTCTCCAACAAATCAGAACTCTGATCCCGTCGCATCACCTCATCGATGAACGCAAGAAACGACTCTGCAAAACGGTTGCCCTGAGAAGTGGCCATAATCATCTCGGACCCATCGGACGCTCGCAATCTGACTGTCTTTGCAAAACAGTCAATACTAATATGGTAAGATGATAACTAATCCATACCAAGGATGACATCAACTCGGACATATGCATAACAACTAATCCATACCAAGGATGACATTAACTCGGACATATGCAGAACTATCAGATCGACTATAAACTCGGACTCGTCTAAACTGATAATACACCTCCTACAAACGCTCTCCAGAAGTGAAACCTCTCCTAGAGGGGTGGAAACCGATAAAGGGGTGGCTAATGGATGAGCTACGAGCTGGAGTCTAATCATGAAAGCATACGAAATGAAAGAATGCGAAGCTCCTGAGTCGAAAAGAATACGGGCGGGAAAGGAATTCACGAGGAACGTACCCTCCACAACTGCTCCGCTAGCACCATGGTCACGGGGAACCACTGCATAAACTCTACCTGTGGTTGAAGACTGCTCTACTGCTGATGTTGGAGAATATAGGACAATCTGTCCCTGGGGAGCCTCCTGGACTGCTCGAACCTGTCCCTCAGTCCTCGGTGCTGCTGGCGGTGCCTCAAGCCTGTTCTGCTAGCCCTGACCTCTGCCCTACTGGTGGTGCTTCTGCTGGTTCGGACCCCTGCCCTGCTGGGCTCTTGCTGGTGTATTACGACACTCTGATTCCTTGTGTCCCACCTTGTGACAGTTAAAACATGCTCCTTGGAACTTACGCTGCTGATGCGCTCTCTGGTCCTGCTGGGGTCCCTTTTTATAAAGGCCCTGATGCTGCTGCTGAGCTCCAGAAAAGGGTCTCTTGTTCTTGCCCTTGTCCCTACTCTATCCTGTCTTGGCCTTCCCTTCCTTATCCTTCTGGAACATGGTAGTCTCAATCTCTTGTGAGGTGGCGGCCTCAGCTACCTCTCTAACTGAATAGAACCTCCTCGAGACGAGGCACCGGCGGAGATTAGGACGAAGCTTGGCTAAGAATATCTGAGCCTGACGCTCTCCTGTCTGCCACATACCTGTGAAATGTAGCAACTCCATAAACCTGCTCTCAAAATCTTCCACCGTCATGTCCCCCTGAGTCAACCGGGACAACTCAAGCTCCTTCCCAGTCCGTGCTGCAGAAGAAATGTACTGCCCATCAAAGAAGTCTATGAAGTCCTCCCATGTGAGGGTCATCCTCTGCTCTGGAGTAAACTGGAGTCGGTACCATCTCCCGGCATCTCTCTTCAGACTGTAGGATGCCAACCTCTGCTCCTGCACTGTGTTCACATTGAGTATGCAAGTATGTTACCCACATCCTCCTTCCACTTATGGGCCGCAAGAGGGTCTGATGACCCCTGGAACTCTGGTGCTATCATCTTCTGGTACCTCTCTACCAAACGGAGCCAAGCCTCCTGCTCTGTGGCTCTGTCTGGTACCGCTGGTGGAATAGCTGCAGGTACTACCTCTGGATCTCTCTCTCTCTCTAATTTGGACGGCTGGTATCCCCTGTGGTGGAACTACTGGTGGTGGTGGTGTCCGTGGCGCTATATGACTTGTCACTAACTCCTCATGGCTGTCATCCTGGCAATGAGAGGAGCCATGATATCCACCAAATATTGAGGAGCTTGCTGCGGCTCGGGTGGTGCCTGCCCTTGCTCGGGTGGAGCCTGCTGTGGCTCAGGTGGAGCCTACTGGGGCTCTGCCTGAGCGGCTCTTCGAGTGCGGGGTCTACCACGTCCTACCATTTCTCTGATGATAAGAAAATAAAAGTTTCGTGAGCCAAAGTAGATATATATACATATATAATGTATCACAATACGATTTTCACAACGTATAGTATTCACGCATATACTTTAAACAAAAATAGTCGTCATAAAAAAAATTTCTCAAAATTTTGAGATATACGCATATACCGTCCTCACTCATACTAGGAAATCCTTAGCGGACTCTATACATGAATCCTAAGAAACTCAATCCTAGCTCCACGACTCGACACAGGAAGATCCTAAGGATACCGGAACTAGAGCTCTGATACCAACTGTGACGCCCCTGGGTTCACACCAGGCTGCAGTCCGAGATAAAACCAGGAATGTCAAACCTGCCATGCACCACACCGTGCAATAACATGTTTCACCATCATAATTATTATCCCTCTAGTAGAATCAACAACAGGTGTAGGTACAAAGCAAGTAAAAGATTCTTCAATAAATACATGATGAAATGATAGAACTCAAATCAATACATCTCATCAACCAAATAAGCTGGAATACATAGTCGATGTCTGAAATGAATAATAACAGTCTAGAGATCTCAACATGTCTCAAAGTACATAACATTTGATACATGAAATAAGGCACACAACCTTTACAACTCTAGAATATAAATCTCTCAAGTCTAAAAATGTCTCAAGTGGAGCACAAAATAAAATACATCTAATAAAAAATAAACGGGTGCTAATAAGGATCGCCCTCAACCTGCAACTCTCTGGGCTCCTGGCTCGTTACCTGAAAGGGCGAGGGACAACAAGCGTCAAAGCACTAACGAGCAACATCACAACCAACCCCAAGGGATAGGGCTTGTTGTATATGAAAATACAGTTAATACCTAAAAATATAAAATCATATATCCTATCAATAATGGATTTCGGTACTTAGGAAATTACAACACGAGCTTAGGTACGTCGAGCGAAATAATCCAAACAAGGAAACCCTCATATATATACCTTGTATCTTAAATTGTAAATCCCTAAATACCAAACCCGAAGTCTAATACAGGAAACGATAAAGAAAAGAAAATAAACACATCTCTACCGATAAATGTAAACATGTCAAAATTACAATAAGAGACATATCCAACCTAGGTAGCTATTGTGTCCTAGCCTCATATGATATGTCGTGTACCAACCTTAGTTAAGTATCATGCTCAAGGTTTAGCAAGAGTTTAAAACATGACTGTAATGGATTATGGTCCAACACGATAACCCTAATGGATTATAGTCCAACACGAGGACTCAAATGGATTATAGTCCAACACGAGGACTTTAAAGGATTATAGTCCAACATGAGGACTGTGTGTATGAACCATGAAATACAAACGATAAAGGTATACATATCCTATTCTTGTACATGCCCTGCTGTACAGATCTAAGCTTGTGTCAGGAATGTCGTCTTACGTTTGTAGATGAAAACATAACCACTAAAATTTAATATTCGCTAAACGAGGCGACTTCTCATATTCAAAAAAAATATGATAAACAGTACCCTCGAACATATGAATACAGTCTATATGTATATACACAGTAGGTGATTTAACCGAAACACAAATGAAATGGGAAAAACTTCGATGAGTCGACTCGTGCTCAGTTATGAGTCGACTCATGTCTCATGGGTCGACTCATGATCAGTTACGAGTTGACTTAGCAGAAACTTATGATAACAGAAATTGACTTCGTGAGTCGACTCATGACAGTCATGGGTCGACTCAACCTAATGAGTCGACTCATGATGAGTCATGAGTCGACTCACGGGCTGAAAACTGGATATTTCACAACTACAGCTCGTCCATTTCGATCCATACTTCCCCTATACTGATCTACACCTCCATAACTATAAATTCTAAACTATGAGGCATTAAAAAGTTCATATATAGCATAAGAAACGAACACTAGCATGTTAGACCTAACTTTTAACTCCTAAACATGAGTAAAAGCAATTAATCAAAGTAAAAACTCATATTTTGTTATACTTTAAATAAATTTCTAGATCTTGGTTTCATCAAAAACTCGTTGGTGAGGATTTAAAATCTGAAACACCTGATTTCTAGCATTCACACTAATAAGAACATTGATTTATACTTGAAAATAAGTCTTAGGCTCAATAAAACTCATGAAAAACATTTGTAAACTATTAAAAAAATATGGGAGAAGGATTGGGAGATGTTACTCGCCTCAGATGTGATGAAGAACGATCCCCTTCGCTGAAATCCAAAAGAAGTTGTTGAAATCCCCCAAAAATCTCCCAAGAAAGCCTAAAAACGAACTAGGGTTTAGAGGGGGAGAGGAGGCTAGGGTTTCTCTGGGGATAGCTAATGAATTGAAGTGTTTTCGGGTAGAGGAGGATATATATGGACAGTTAAAACCCAACCCAAAACCCAAACAAACCCGAACTGAGGAAACCAGAAAACCCTCGATGAGTCGACTCATGATCACTTATGGGTCGACTCATGGGTCATGGGTCGACTCATGAAGTGATGAGTCGACTCAGCAGAAACTTTCAACAACAGAACTTCATATCGTGAGTCGACTCATTACAGTCATGGGTCGATTCAACCTGATGAGTCGACTCATGATGAGTTATGGGTCGACTCATGAGCTGAAAACTGCATACTTCGATTCTGTTGCACATGATTTACAAATTTGCAAACTCAACCTCACGCCTGATGCATATACACATTCTCATAAGCTCAAAATGATAGTTTTCATGCACAACCATGCCATAAAGGTATTTATCATATAATAAATAAATATTATTTTCACTAATAATCATATATATAAATTATCAAAATCTACGGAGTCTTACAGAATAAGGCTGTTGATGTATCTTCCAGACTCACACCAGTGAACCGTTTCACACTGAGGTTAGTTTGTTGGGCCAAGTGAACCATTTTCGCACTTGGTCAGTGAAATCGTTTCTTCACCTGAGTTTTTCTTGAGTTCGAACCAGGGCCGAAATCGGATTGCGTGTAGTCCTCTCACCGAACCGTTTCGCGGGTTTGGATGCACGTAGGGGATTTGTGAACAGCTAGTTATCCGGTGATAGGAACATTGACTTTGTGTGAGATGTGACTAGTGACCTGTTATAGGATGGCTAGTTACATGACTTGTTACTTGGATGAGTTGGATTCTTATGAGATGTATGCCACTTGTTTTCTTTCCATATATAGATCGGGATTAATATTTAATTATCTATAATTTGAGACATATGGTATATACATGAGGGTTTCCTTGTTTGGATTATTTTGCTCGACGTACTACGTCTCGAGTTGTAGATTTTAAGTATTAATTCCATCTAGTTGTATGACTCTGTCACTTGGATGATTATTGCGATTGCTAGCTGCATGATTTCGTTACCTGATTGATTTATGGATTCTTATGATTTTCATGTTTTAGTAGTGAATTTTCATGTTGATTTTGTCCGATTTCCAGATGCACGTTCTTGTCAATTCTGTTATCGTATCGCTTTGGTTTTTGTTATTCTATTTGTTTTTTGCGGTCTTTCCGTGTGCCATGCACACTGACGTACACCTGTTTTCTCTAGTGTACGTCAGACATAGAGGAAGAACAGGTTCAGCAAGAGCCAGAAGATTCTCAGCAGGAGTGCCTTGTAGATGGAGCAGAAGAAGGAGTCGAAGCCTATTCTTTGATGGTTCCAGTTTACTTTTGTAGTTCTTTCCATTCCTGCTTGATCGATGTATTTTGTATCTCTTCAGTATTCATTATTCAGTTTTGTATAAGGGCATGTTTGACCCGTATTTTTATGTCTGGGATGATATGCTTGATGATATGTTTATTTCTTATTCTGAGTTGTCTTTATATTCTTGATATCTTTGATCGGGGACCTGTGACTTCACGTTGTATTTATTTCCAGACGCTTAGCATATTAGATTGAGAAGAAAAGAGAAAAATGATAGTGTATATTTCTTCTCAATTTAATACGTTGCGGACTTATTCACGTTCCGATTCCCGGGTACTTTGGGAAGCGGGGTGTGACATGCTAACTCTTTGTTTTAAATAATTTTCAAATCTCTTGAAAAAAATATTTTTCAAGACCATACATACAAATATAACAATATATAAAACATTTGTTAGTAAATTTTTTTTCAACTCTTTCTTCCTTGGTGATTTTTTTTACTATAACGGGCTTTCTAAGTGACCATTTAACGAGTTTTGGGCCAATGGATCCCAACCCAATTAGGCTTAGGTCATTAAGTATATAAATACTTATTGCGCTTAATTACTCGGTCAACTTAGGCTTTATAAGATAGAATCACCTTGAATTCAAGAGTTTTTTTTTGTGCCCATTTTTCGTATTCTTCTTTTGGAAGGTTAGTTTTTACATGTATATATTCTAAAGAATATGTAAATCAAGACAACATGAAAAATTATTTTCAACTCTAAATTAAGTATGTAAAAATTTCATTATTTTAATTAAAAGTCTAAGTTAAGGCTTTAGTAAAGTATACTACTTTGAAAATCATTTCTTAAGAAATTTATTTAGAGGTATCATAAAAGGTAAACTTGAGTACATAACAAACTAGGGATTAGAAAATTTAAACATTATCAAATGAATCAATTATTACTTAAATCTATCAATTTGGCAAGTGACAATAATTTTTTGATATTTTTTAGAAGGAAGAGAAAGAAAGAAAAAGAAAAAATATGACATAAATGCAACTAAAAAGGTAAAATAAAGAGGAAAAAAATAACTAATTCCAACCCCCACACCTAAATTTTGTATTGTTCTCAATGCAAACTCTATGATGTACAAAGTAATGCAGATAAAAAGTGAAGTACTTATATTTGGTCGTCTAACTTTGAGGATTAAAATCTGCAATTACATTTGGTCTGAAGAGGATGAAATCAAAATTTTATTCTTTTTTTTCAAAAAATTTCTTTTCTTTTCTTTTTTTTCTTTTCCTTTTTATCTTTTCCTTTTTTTCTTTTTTTTCTCTTTTTTCTACACCAAACAAGAAACTTTCAAATGAGAGAAAAATAAATTCTTTTTATTATTATGAAATAAAACAGAACAAACAATGTAGAAATAAAGGTTCAACATGAAGAGCTCATATTCTACATTGAATCATACCATATTGTTGAAAATTCTCCTCAGGATTTTAAATAAATTCAAAATGATACGATCAATAATGTGCTAAAATTCCAAGTATTCTGGGGTGTTCAATGATTCTTGCAACAATATAAGGTATGTATTATTGGTATCATGCTTTTTGAATTTCTTAATGAACTTAGACTCTTGATTTGTGAAGTTTTGTTTTCTAGCAACCAATTCTTCTTTAACAACTTCCTCAATCCCAAGATTCAAGGTTGAGGTATGAAAATTTGGTTGTTGTTTATTTTCTAAAAATCTAAGTTCATTAAGAAAGAGTTCTTCAAAATTTAGTTCAAAGCAGCAAATGTTTAGCACAGTTTCCTTATTCTGACAAACTTGATCTACTTCTTCTAAAATTGTTAGCTCCTCACCAAAAAATTCCTCAAAACTTGGATTTGACTCAACTTCTTCTTCTTCTTCTGGATTTTCCTGAATGTAATTTATTTCTAGAGGTTGATTATTTGGTTGGTTCCCTGGATTAAAGATATTGAGATCAGCAGTTAAATTCCTAAAGGACAGCTTTATTTGACCAGTTCTACAGTTAATAAGAGCATTAGAAGTGGCTAAGAAAGGTCGTCCTAAGATGACATATGCCTGTCCTTTGGGATTAGAAACAAGTTGTGTTTTTAAGACTACAAAATCTACTAGAAAAATAAAATCCCCAGCCTTAATCAGAATATCCTCTATCTCACCCATAGGGACCTTAACAAATCTATCAGCTAACTGTAAGGTGGATCGGGTTGGTTTCAATTCACCTAAACCTAGTTGGTGGTAGACTGAATATGGAAGAAAATTGACACTGGCGCCTAAGTCTAAAAGGGCCTTATCAAAGATATTGGCTTTAAGAGCATATCACTGGTATTGGCAGCCAAAAAGACTTTCTTCAGAACATTTATTCTTCTCTTCTTAGTGCATAACTCTTTTAAAAATTTAGCATAAGATGGGATTTGTTCAATTACATCTAAGAGAGGAATTTTGACCTTAACCTATTTGAAAGTTTCTAGGATCTTCTCCTCCTGAGGGGAGTGTTTCCTAGGCCTGAGTCTTTCTAGGAAGGGAGCAACTGGTCTAAACCTATCAAAAGTAGGCTTAGGTTCAGGTTCAGGTTCTTAGTCATCTAAGAGGAGTGATTGTTGAATAGAGTCATCAGAAGGAGAAGGAATTTGTTCTGGATCAAGAGCTTGACTTGGAGGTGTTCTCGCTTGATTATCGACCTTTTTCCCTGACCGTAGTGAATGGATTGCATTCACTTGAGTTTCATATGATGAACTAAATCTTGTGTCCTTAGGGTTGACCACGGGCTGACTTGAAAATTTTCCTTTCTCTCTTTCACTCATAGCATTAGCTAGTTGACTAAGTTGGGTTTCTAATTGTGACGCCCCTGGGTTCACACACGGCTGCAGTCCGAGGTGAAACCAAGGATGTCAAACCTGCCATGCACCACACCGTGCAGTAACACGTTTCACCATCACAATCACTATCTCTCTAGTGGAGTCAACAACAGGTGTAGGTACAAAGCAAGTGAAAAGTGAATCAACAATACTGGATGAAATGATAGAACACAATACATCTCATCAACGAAATAAACTGTAGTACATAGTCAAAGTCTGAAATGAAATAAACTGGAGTTCTTACAAGTCTCAAAATACAGTAAGTCTGAGTAAAGGAAATTAAGGCAACACAGTCTTTACAACTCTAGAATAAACTCTCAAATGTCTGACAACAACTACAGTGGAGCCCAAAGAAAAGTAATACATAGATAAATAAAATAAAGCTGAACACTAAAGTAGTCCGCTATCAACCTGCGGTTCTCCGTGCTCCTGGCTCGTGACCTGAAAAGGGGGAGGGACAACGAGCGTCAAAGCGCTAGCGAGCAACATCACAACCAACCCCAAGGAATAGGGCTCGTTGTATATGAAAATACAATAATGTATAATAGCATTAAATCATTATACAAACAGATATAGGTCTTAGTACTTAGGGAAATACAACACGAGCATAGGTACGTCGAGCGAAATAATCCAAACAACGAAACCCTCATGTATATACCTTGTATCTCAAATTGTAGATCCCTAAATACCAAGCCCGGAGTCTAACACATGAACAACAAAGAAAAGATAACCATCCCATTTCTAACAATAAACATATCTATGTCAAAATCTCGTAGTTGAAATAAGTGTTATGCACAGCTCATGCCACTATCATGTCCAACTACATAAAAATGTCATACTCAAATACCCAAATGTATATTATGCTCAAGGTTTAGCAAAAATTTCCCAACACGGGGTCTATAGTCGCTTATAGTCCAACACGAGGACTTTAGTCGCTTATAGTCCAA
>BQKN01000539.1:429441-442045 GCA_022839385.1 Asparagus kiusianus
GAGGACTTTAGTCGCTTATAGTCCAACACGAGGACTTTAGTCGCTTAGAGTCCAACACGAGGACTTTATATGAACCATGAAGTTATCACTAGTAAAGAAATGTCTATTCAACTCTTACACATGTCTTGCTGTACAAATCTTAACTTTGTATCAGGAAAAGATCATCTTACATATATAGCATATGAGTTCAATCTATAAGTTTGTATACAGCATGTGATTTCACAGAGATACGAAGAAAACAGGAAAAATCTCAGATGAGTCGACTCATGCTCACTAATGAGTCGACTCAAGCCTCATGGGTCGACTCGTGACCAATAACGAGTCGACTGAACAGAAGGTAAATGGCAACAGGAAACAACTTCGTGAGTCGACTCATGATTTTTATGAGTCGACTCATAGCTCATGGGTCGACTCGTATATTGACGAGTCGACTCAACAGAAGCAAAAAGGAAACATCATAACACTTCGTGAGTCGACTCATGACAGGTCATGAGTCGACTCAACCTGATGAGTCGACTCATGATGAGTCGTGAGTCGACTCACGGGCTGAAATCTGCATATAACGAACTGGAACTTGATCTAAACGTTACCCATTTCAATTCTTCTGATATACAACATATCTAACCTTCAATTTTACCCTATTATATAGTAAGAAAAACATATCTATCATGGGAAACGATCTCTTATAGGTTAGATCTAACATTTAGCCCTAAACATGAAGGAAAAACATTAAACCAATATAAATACTCATGTTTTTATCCTTTAAACAAAATTCCAGATCTGGGTTTTCATTAAAAACTGGTTGGTGGGGATTTAAAATCTTAAACACATGATTTCTAGCATTCACCCTATCAAGAGCATTGATTTATACTTGAAGATAAGGCTTAGGCTCAATAAAACTCATAAAAACGTTTATAAATAAATAAAAACATAGGGAAGGGTTTGGGTGAGATGCTACTCGCCTCAAATGTGAAGAATAGCAATCCCCTTCGTTGAAATCCAAGAGAGAACACTGAAAACCCCTTGAAACGCCTCCAAAAACACCAAGAACACGTAGGGTTTTGAGGGGGAGAGGAGGTTAGGGCTTCTCTAGGGTTTACTGATGAAGAATGAGTGTTTTCGGGTGGGAGAAGTATATATAAGCCCATAAAAACCCAACCCGAAACCCAGCAAACCCGACCCGAAAGCCCCCAGAAAAACGTCGATGAGTCGACTCATGATATGTCATGAGTCGACTCATGACTCATGGGTCGACTCATAAATTATGAGTCGACTCAGCAGAAAGAAAAAGGGAATAGGACTCGATATCATGAGTCGACTTATGACAGGCGCAAGTCGACTCAACCTGATCAGTCGACTCATGACATGTTATGAGTCGACTCATGAACAAAAATCTGCATACATTGATTTCTTTTGCACACGATTTGCAAACTTGCAACTCATCCTCATACCTGAGGCATATACACATGCTCATAAGCTCAAATATCATTTTCCATGCATGACCATGCAACAAAGATATTTATAATATATATTAAATATCTTTATTCACTCATGTACACACTTGCAAGTTGTCAAAATTAACGGGGTCTTACATTCTTCCCCCCTTAAAAGAATTTCGTCCTCGAAATTCAGAAATCATATCTAACTCGCAATGATGCTTGAAAAGCACAACAAGGGTCTAATCCAACCCGCACACATACTCATTCACATATATCAATCACTAAAATAAGCATATAGTGACATTTACACTTAACGATCTACAATGGTAATATTCTTATTCGACCCCTAACCTAACGGAACTAGTACGTCGGGCGAAAAATCCAAACAAGGAACCCCTCATGCATATACCATGTGTTCCGCAAGATTAGGAATTAGATAAAAATACCATCATTCTAGCGTTAAGTATAGGTGTCAAGGTATTCATATAAATATACAAGTAGGAATTTACGTCATAAATACTTTAGTTAATTTACCTGCTCAAATAAGTGTGGGTAGTCGCGTCGCATGTCCTCCTCGCGCTCCCAAGAAGCTTCCTCCACTCCACTTCGGTTCCACCGAACTTTCACCAATGGAATCACCTTGTTTCTGAGTCTCTTGTCTTCTCTAGCAAGAATAGATACCGGGATCTCTATAGTAGTTAAATCATCCTGAAGCTCAATCTCCGGTGCATCCAACACTCGCTGCTGCTCCTCGTCATGCAAGTGCTTCTTGAGCATAGAAATGTGGAATACATTGTGTATACTAGACATAGAAGCTGGAAGATCTAGTCTGTATGACACAGCTCCAATGCGCTCTAAAATCTAAAATGGTCCAATATACCTCGGTGCAAGCTTCCCTCGCCTCCCGAATCGCTGCACGCCTTTCATAGGCGACACCTTCAGCATAACCAAATCCCCAATCTGAAACTCGAGGGGTCTTCGTCTCTTATCTGCATAGCTCTTCTGCCGACTCTGAGCAGCTAGAATCCGCTCCCTGATCAAGGCTACCTTCTCAGTAGTCTGCCTCACTAACTCTGGTCCAAGCATCAAGCTGTCCTCCGGCTCGGCCCAACATATCGGTGATCTACAAGGTCTCCCATATAATGCTTCATACGGGGCCATACCGATCGTCGCTTGATAACTGTTGTTATAAGCGAACTCTACTAGTGGAATATGATCCTCCCAACTACCTTGGAAGTCAATGACACATGCCTGCAACATGTCCTCCAACACCTGATTCACCCTCTCTGTCTGACCATCCGTCTATGGGTGGAATACACTGCTATACGATAGCTTGCTGCCAAATGAGTCCTGGAAACTCCTCCAAAAGTGTGAAGTGAAAACTGATCCTCGATCCGACACAATCGTGTCTGGTACTCTGTGAAGTCGAACTATCTCCCGAATGAAGATCCTCGCATAGGTCTCGGCTGTATAGGTGGTCCTCACTGGAATAAAATGTGCTGACTTCGTCAACCGGTCTACTATCACCCAAACTGAATCATTCCCCTTCTTCGACTTCGGCAACCCCACGATAAAATCCATGGAAATATCTGCCCACTTCCACTCCGGAATAGGCAAAGGCTGAAGGGTCCCTGCGGGTCTCTGATGCTCTGCCTTCACCTGCTGACAGGTAAAACATCTAGCCACAAAATCTGCAATCTCTCTCCGCATACCACTCCACCAGAAACGTCTCTTCAGGTCCTTGTACATCTTGGTAGTCCCTGGATGTACTGTGTACCGAGTACGATGTGCCTCATCAAACAACTCCCTCTTCAGCTCTGAACTAGCTGGCATGACCAACCTACCCTTCATCCGTAGGCCTCCATCTGCTCCAACGGTCCAATCAGCCTTAGGCTATTTGGAAATCTCCCCCTTACGGGTTTGAATCCAAGATTCCTCCAACTGTGCTCTGACAACCCTGTCACTCCAAGATGGCTGCACTGACATAGCTCCCAAAAACGCACTGGTTCCTCCAATCTCGGGTCGAAAATCAAACTGGCTAAGAGTGATAAGATCTCTATGCAATGAACACCTCAAAGCCGCAATCCGATGTCGACGCTTCCTACTCAAGGCATCTGCTACGACGTTCGCCTTCCCTGGATGATACTGAATCGCGAACTCGTAGTCCTTGATGAACTCAATCCACCTCCTCTGTCTCTGGTTGAGTTCCTTCTGAGAAAAGAGATACTTCAGACTCTGATGGTCTGTGAATAGCTCGAACTGCACTCCATACAAATAGTGCCTCCATGACTTCAGTGCAAACACCACTGCTGCTAACTCCAAGTCATGAGTGGGATAGTTCTGCTCATGCACCCTCAACTGCCATGAGATATAGGCTACCACCCTCTGGGTCTGCATCAATACGCCTCCTAGGCCTGCCAATGATGCATCCATGTACACCACGAATGTCCTGTCGCTGCTCGGAATAATCAGAACCGGCGCTGTAGTCAACTTAGCCTTCAAAATATCAAAGGCCTTCTGGCACTCCGTGCTCCATATAAACTGTACACCCTTCTTCGTAAGGTGTGTAATCGGCGTCGCAATCTTCGAGAAGTCCTGAACGAACTTCCTGTAGTATCCATCTAAACCCAGAAAGCTGCGAATCTCTGTCACCGTCTTCGGTGGCTCCCAATCAAGAACTGCCGTGACCTTAGCCGGGTCCACTGCTATGCCCTCTCTGCTGATGACGTGGCCAAAAAATCTAACTTCGGAAAGCCAAAACTCGCACTTGCTGAACTTAGCATATAGCTGATGTTCCTGAAGGGTCCTCAACGCTATCCGTAAATGCTCCTCGTGCTCCGCCTCTGATCTCGAGTAAATGAGGATATCGTCGATGAAGACGATCACAAACTGATCTAAGAAGGGACGGAAAACCCGGTTCATCAAATCCATGAATACCGCGGGTGCATTGGTCAACCCAAATGGCATGACCAAGAACTCGAAGGATCCATATCGAGTAAGAAAAGCGGTCTTGGGAATATCCATCTCCCGAACCCGCAACTGATGATAGCCAGAACGAAGATCAATCTTTGAGAAATACTGCGCTCCCTGCAGCTGGTCAAACAAGTCATCAATCCTAGGTAGTGGGTACCTATTTCGGATTGTGACCTTGTTCAACTCTCTATAATCTATGCATAATCTCATACTACCGTCCTTCTTCTTCACGAAGAGGACCGGTGCGCCCCACAGAGAATGACTCCGGCGAATAAAACCCTGAGCTAACAACTCGTCCAACTGGGTCTGCAGCTCTCTCATCTCAGCTGGTGCCATGCGATAGGGTGCGCGGGATATCGGGGCTGTGCCTGGCTGCAACTCAATACAAAACTCAACCTCTCTCACAGGAGGTAACCCAGGTATGTCCTGAAAGACATCCGGAAAATCTGAGACAACTCTAGTCTCCAATAACTCGGCTCCCTGATCCCGTCGCAGCACCTCCTCGATGTACGCCAGAAACGACTCCGCAAATCGATTGCCCTGAGAGGTGGCTACAATCATCTCGGACCCATCGGATGCCCGCAACTTGACTGTCTTCGCAAAGCAGTCAATACTAATATGGTAGGACGACAACCAATCCATACCAAGAATAACATCAAACTCGGACATATGCAACACTATCAGATCAACTATGAACTCCGACTCGTCTAAACTGACGGTACACCTCCTACACACGCTCTCCAGAAGCGATACCTCACCTAAAGGGGTGGAAACCGACAAAGGGGTGTCTAGTGGCTGAGCTACAAGCTGGAGTCTAGCCATGAATGCATGCGAGATGAAAGAATGCGAAGCTTCCGAATCAAATAGAATACGGGCGGGAAAGGAATTCACAAGGAACGTACCCTCCACAACTGCTCCGCTGGCACCGTGATCACGGGGAACCACTGCATAAACTCTGCCTGGAGCTGAAGTCTGATCAACTGCTAATGCTGGGGAGTATGGAACAATCTGCCCCTGGGGTGCCTCCTGAACTGCTCGAACCTGCCCCTCTGCCCTCTGCGTCGCTGGCGATGCCTCAAGTCTGTTCGGCTGACCCTGTCCTCTGCCCTGCTGTCGCTGCGACGGCTGGTTCGGGCCCTTGCCCTGCTGAGCTCCTGCTGGTGCACTACGACACTCGGAAGCCTTGTGCCCGAATTTGTGGCAGTTGAAACAAGAACCCTGGAACTTGCGCTGCTGGTGCGCTCGCTGATCCTGCTGGGGTCCCTTCTTATGAGGGCCCTGATGCTGCTGCTGGTGACCAGAAAAGCCTCTCTTGTTCTTGCCCTTATCACTACTCTGCCCTGTCTTGGCCTTCCCCTCCTTGTCCTTCTGGAACATAGAGGTCTCGATCTCCTGGGAAGTGGCAGCCTCAGCTACCTCCCTAACTGAATAAAACCTCCTCGACACGAGGTATCATCGGAGATTTGGGCGAAGCCCAGCCAAAAACATCTGAGCCTGACGCTCTCCGGTCTGCCACATGCCCGTGAAATGCAATAGCTCCATAAACCTGCTCTCAAACTCTGCCACGGTCATGTCTCCCTGAGTCAACCGGGATAACTCGAGCTCCTTCCCAGTCCGTGCTGAGGAAGAGACATACTGTCCGTCAAAGAAGTAAATGAAGTCCTCCCATGTGAGGGTCATCCTCTGCTCTGGAGTAAACTGTAGCCGGTACCACCTCCCGACATCTCCCTTCAAGCTATAAGATGCCAATCTCTACTTCTGCACCGGGTCCACACTGAGTATATCGAGGATACTGCTCACATCCTCCTTCCACTTGTGGGCTGCAAGAGGGTCTGGTGACCCCTGAAACTCTGGTGCCCTCATCTTCTGATATCTCTCTACCATGCGGAGCCAAGCTTCCTGCTCCGTGGCTCTAACAGGTGCTGCTGGAGGAAGAACTGCAGGCGCTACTTCTGGATCTCTCTCTCTGATCGGGACGGCTGGTATCCCCGGCTGCTGAGCTACTGGTGGTGGTGGTGTCCGTGGTGCTATGTGAGTCGTCACCATCTCCTCGATAGCTGCCATCCGAGCAATAAGAGGGGCCATGAGATCCACCAGATACTGAGGAGCCTGCTGCGGCTCGGGTGGGACCTGCTGGGGCTCGGACTGAGCTGGCTGCTGATCAGGTGGAGTCTGCTGTGACTCTGCCTGGCTAGCTCTCCTGGTACGGGGCCTACCTCGTCCTGCCATCTCTCTCCTGATGGTAAGAAAAACAAAAGTCCATAAGTCAAAATAGACCTTTATAAATAGCGTATCTTAATACAATTTTTCACAACATATAGTATTCACACAAATACTTTGAATTTATGCAAAAATAGTTGTCATAAAAAAAAATATTCTCAATTTTGAGATATACGCATATATCGTCCTCACTCATACTAGGAAATCCTTAGCGGACTCTACACATGAATCCTAGAAAACTCTAACCTAGCTCCACAACTCGACACAGGATGATCCTAAGGATACTAGAACCTGGCTCTGATACCAACTGTGACATCCTTGGTTTCACCTCGGACTGCAGCCGTGTGTGAACCCAGGGGCGTCACACTAATCTAGATACCGCTTGAGTGTTGGAGTTGAGTATTTGTCCGGTTGATTGCATAAAGGAATTCAGAGTGCTGGATGTTTGAGTCAACATATTTGTGGTTTGTGTAGAGGCCTTAATTATGGTTTCCAAACCCTTTTCCAAGATATTGAGACGTTTATCATGATCTGAATTGGGAGGAGTGTTAGTTACATGTTGATGATGAGGAGACTGATTTTGATATGGCAGATTGGTTTGTTGAAAATTTGGGTGAGAACTGAAAGGAACTGTGTTTCCCCTAGAAAATGGTTGGTTTAAAGTGATAATAAAATTTTAGTTTCCGGAGAGGTTTTCTGATTCCATGCAAAATTAGGGTGATTTTTCCAACCCGGATTGTAGGTTAGAGAAAATGGATCATTCACAGGATGCTAGAATGCAATGTTAACCTGTCCTAGTGGCTAAATATTTTCTAAGAGAGGACACTCTTCTGAAACATGGGATGGTGAAAGACAGTTGTGACAACCTGAGGTAGAAACTTGATTGATTTGAGTAGGTGCTCTTTTCTTGATTTCTAGGGCTTCTAACCTACGCATAATTGTAGCCATCTTAGCTTTAGATGCAATGTTGGACTCTAAGGAAATACCACTAGACTTAGGTTGGGAAATGGATGAAACTCGGTCATCACAGTGTTCCCATTGCATGGTTTTCTCGGATAGACTCTCTAAAAACTCCCAAGCTTCATCAGCGTTTTTCCTCATGAAATCCCCTTAGCACATCGACTTTAAAGAAGTTTTTGAAGAATAATCCAATCCTTCATAAATGATTTGGCATAATCGCCACTTCTTGAGACCATGATGAGGATATTGGATAAGAAGGTCTTTGAATTGGTCAAAATACTTCCACAAAGATTCTCCCTGGACAATTTTAAAATTCATGATGTTGTTTCCTAGCTTAACTGTTTTATGGATCGGGAAATAATTCTTAAGAAAAACGGTGACAAATTTTTCCCAAGTTGAGATGGAATTTGTGGGTAAGCTATACATCCATTTTTTTTGCCTTGTCCTTGAGAGCAAATGGAATAAATCTGAGTTTGATCGCATCTTCAGTTAATTCTCTCATTTTAATCATAATACATACTTTCTCAAATTCTGAGATAAAAAATATAAGCATCTTCAGTTTCATTCCCCAGAAATTTAGGAAGCATGTTTATATAATGCGGTCGAAGCTCAAAGTTAGTTCCATTTGCCTCAGGGAGCCTAATGCAAAACGGGATTACATTCCTAGTGGGATAGCACATATCTTGAAGAACGGGTAAATTAGGATACGTCATTTCTATGATTGGTTCAAAGAGAATTAATCGATGTGTATTATCCCTAATCCATGCTCGCAAACACCAAAAATAAATTTTTTATACTTTTTTATTTTTTTATTTTTAAAGAAAAATAAAAGTTAGTTTTTTTAAGAAAAATGTGATAAAGGAAAAACCTAATTAAAACAAATAAATAAAAAACAATCACTTTTCAATTACTCTAAACTCTAGGGTTAAGCCTAACTCAGCTAGACTAGTTCCTAACCAAAAATTCATTAGGTGAAAAGATCAAAGTTTTACTCAGTTAGTTAGCCAGGTAAGGATAGTACTAGAGGGTGATCAGAGATCAATTAAGTATCTCGTTCCTTACAAAGTGCTTTATGCAACCCCTAAACATTGCCTTAGACACCAACTAATCCAAAAAGAATTAAACCGTTTCACTTAGGGATTTCTTGTTCCTTATTGAGCTCGAGTCCTTAGGGGCCAACGTCTAATGAGTTTTAGGAGGCTTGGGTTTGTGAAGTGAGGAATTAGTGATTTGTGGGCTAATGAAAGGATGATAAAACTCCTCACCTTATCTTGATTAGGGGGTTTTGCCCTTAATAATATTTTTAAGTGTGTGCCAAATCAAGATACTCAAATCACTTTGGTGAATTCCTACTATTATATGCAATGTAACCCTAGGAATTAAGAGCAACTAAAAAGGATGGTAAAATTTTTTTTTTTAATTAGGGTTAACAATCAAACAATTGTGAGAATGGGGAATATTGTTTGAATTTATTATCTTGTTAGTAAATATCCAAGTGGAGGGTGGAATTTATTATGGTCGATAAAAATAAAATCTTTTTTCTTAAGTCCTAATTGTCTCTAATTGTGAAGAAGTAACTAAAGGGTGGAATTGAAAATTCTAGAAATAAGAGTTATCTCAAGAAAATCCTAAATATGAATCAAAGCCCAAGCAATTCTTCAAATCCTCGATCTTCAATCCTTAATCTTCAACTCTAAGCGGTTCCTTCACAAGAAAACACACAAGTTAAAGAACCAAATTAATTAAAACCCAACTTAACATCGTTACCCAACAACGGTGCCAAAAACTTGATAGGACAAATATGTACAAAAAATTATAAGTGCACAACCCATCAAGTTATAGTTTAAAAAGTTATCGATCCTACGAGGAAGGTGTTTGTAGGAAATTATTAGAATCGGTTCTTATATTGTGTGCATGACAATTAGAAGTATGACTGTGGAGAGATAGAGAGAGTGAGAGTGATTATGTGTAAATAAGCATAAAAGGCGAGTGAGAGTGGATGTGATAAAGAATATATGTAATCAACAAGGC
Organism: Asparagus kiusianus; assembly: GCA_022839385.1. Lineage (NCBI taxonomy): Eukaryota > Viridiplantae > Streptophyta > Magnoliopsida > Asparagales > Asparagaceae > Asparagus > Asparagus kiusianus. Next base: position 439,065 of record BQKN01000539.1, read on the forward strand.
ACGAAAGAAAAATGATTAAAATCAAGAAAAAATAAGAGAAAAATTAAGAATAAAATAAAAATTCAAGAAAGTCAAGATGGAGGATTCAATTAAAGATATGAGGAATCTAGAATTGAATCCACTAGCTAATCTCACTTATAAGATATTAATCATTCTCTTTTTCACATTCTACTTTAGATTTATTAAGTATAGATTATCAAACCACTCAAGGGAAGTATAACATATCAAATTATCATCCAAGTAACATTATTGCTCATGTAAGCTTTGGAGGCAATATTTGTTGGGAGAGCAAGTGAAGGTGTTCACTGATCATAAGAGCTTGAAGTACATATTTACTCTGAAGGAGCTCAATATGAGGCAACGCCGATGGTTAGAGCTGATGACGGATTACGACATTGATCTTCAGTATCACCCTGACAAGGTCAATGTGGTTCCAGATGCTTTGAGTTGTTTGCCGGCGATCATGACCCTCACAACTCAGTGGAGACTTCAGCAGGAAGTGAGGGATATGAGTATAGAATTTTTTTTCTTCCAGGAGTCACAGCTTCTTTGATGAATCTTCAAATTCAACCGACACTAGTCGAACGAATCACGACAGCTCAAGTAGGTGACCCATTTCTTCAAAAGTGCAGAGAGTTAGCAGTGGCTAGTTTTCGACTGGAATTTGTTGTTCATAAGGACGGATCCTTACGATTTGGGAGTCATATTTGCGTACCAGGAGGAGATGTTCGAGAGGAGATATTACGGGAAGCTCACAATTTACCATATTCTATTCACCCTGGAGGTACGAAGATGTATAAGGATCTGAAGCTGAGCTTTTAGGGGCATAGTATGAAGAGAGATGTGGCTCGTAGTGTGGCTAAGTGCCTTGTATGTTAGCAGGTGAAGGCAGAGCATCGGTGCATCGCAGGTCTTTTGTAGCCATTGCCTATTCCGGAATGGAAGTGGTAACATGTCACCATGGACTTTTTCACTGGCTTACCTCAGAGCACTAAACAAAATAACATTGTTTGGGTGATCATAGATCGATTAACCAAATCGACTCATTTTATTCCTTTCCGAGTGGGACAGTCGACGGAGCATCTTGCTCAGAGATATATGGAGGTAAATATTTATCTCTATATATTTCAATGAGTTCCTTTCCCAAGAGTGTTAGTAAATCTCTCGTATTGTAGGAGATCGTGCGATTGCATGGAGTTCCAGTGTGCATCGTTTTGGATCGCGATACCCGATTTACTTTAGAGTTCTGGAAGAGTTTGCAGGCGAGTCTGGGGACCAGTCGTAGTTTCAACACAACTTATCATCCCCAGACCGATGGATAGTCAGAGAGGATTATTCAGATTTTGGAGGATATGCTCAGAGCTTGTATGCTTGATTTCCATGGGTCGTGGAATGATCACTTGCATTTGGTGGAGTTTGCATACAACAATACCTTCCAGGCAAGCATTGGGATGACTCCTTTTGCACCATTATATGGGAAAAAGTGCCGCTCTCCTTTGAGTTGGGTCGATGTTAGTGAGCGGGAGATTTTTGGACTAGAGTTGATTGACAAATCAGTTGATGCAGTCAGGATCAATCGGGAGCGACTTCGCATAGCACAGGACAGATTCAAGCATTGGGCAGACGCGACGTGCCGATACTTAGAGTTTCAGCCAGGAGATCATGTGTTCCTGAAGACTCCCCCAACCGAGGCACCATTCGCTTTGGAAGGCGTAGGAAGTTGAGTCCGCGATATGTGGGACCTTTCGACGTATTAGAGAGAGTGGGAGAAGTGGCATACTGACTTGCATTACCACCCGCTCTGACTGGAGTGCATAATGTATTCCATGTTTCTTAGTTGCGAAAATATGTCAGAGATCCAAGTCATGTCGTAGATTTCTCAGAGATTGAGGTGTGATCCGATTTGACATACGAGAAGCAGCTAGTGGAGATTCTGGACAGAAGGGAGAAGACCCTTCGAAACAAGACCGTCTCTCTTCTTCGTGTGATGTGGCACCCAGATTCTCCTGAGAGTCGACTTGGGAAGCTGAGTCTGAGATGCGACAGTGATACCCTTATTTATTTCCTGAATCTTAGCTGTCATGTCTTGTATCTTATTTTAAATCGCTATGTATGACTTTTCTCATTTATGGATATGCAATATATTTTGAACCTTATATGAGTTGAATTGAATCTATCTTTATATATCATCCTTGTTATTTTAATTCCGAGGATAGAATTTGTTTTAAGAGGAGTAGGATGTAATGACCGTAAAATTTAATACTAGTTAAAATAGTTTTCTTTTATTTTTAAATATTTAATTATTATTTTTAGAAGAGTATTTGTATTTTTGTTAATTTTCTAAAAACTTCTATGATTTAAAATCCAAATTTTATATTTATATAAAAAATTTTAATATCTATAAATTTATTTTGAGCAGAAAAAAAAATTTCTGAAATTAATCCGTTGTGTTATTGGTACTATTACGTATTATTTTAAATAATACATTGTATTATTGTTACTATTACGTATTATTTTGTGTATTATGTTGAATTATTAATTACGTATTATTTGTGTAAATTATTATATTATTTTAATTAATACGTATCAGCTGTCGTATTAGCACAACGGGTATGTTTTACTATGTATATAATTATCCCATAATTATTTGATTTTAAAAATAAGTAAATATATTTTATTTATTAATTATTCTCGTTTAGTTGTACAATATGCGTATTTTTTGACTATTTCGTATCGACTATTGTAATAGCACAATATGTACGTTTTTATTTGTAGATAATTATTCTGAAATTAGTTTAAATTTTAAAATACCATAATTATTTTATTTTAATTGTTTTATCCCTAACCCTAACCCTAGCTAATTTTATATATATATATACCCGTAACCAAAAACCCTACCTAACCCTTTTTAAAAACCCAGCCGCCAACCATGTACTCTCTCTCTCTCTCTCTCTCTCTCTCTCTCTCTCTCTCTCTCTCTC
>BQKN01000539.1:459687-476384 GCA_022839385.1 Asparagus kiusianus
GGGTGGCTCGGCTTTGGCCGAGCCACCCCGAGGTGGTTCGGTTTTTGCCGAGCCCCCTTGGGGTGTTTTCCGTCGTTTCCCGTCTTTCGGTTCTGTATTTGGTTTGTCCGGACTTTGATTTGATAGTCCGGGTCTTTATTTGGCAGTAAATCCGCCTCGGTGTTTGAGTTCAAATCCATTTTGTTGTTGGATGACTCGTTGACTTTCCGAACCGTTGGATTGGTTCCATACGCGAACGCATTCCGTTGTTTACGTGCAATTCATTGACCTCGTCGCCTCGTCACTCGAACGTCCGTTGATTTGTCGAATTATCATGCCGAGCTGTGCTAAGGGACCTATAGGTAATTTTATACGCCCACAGATACCCCCTCCAAAGTATTTCAGCCTCGTTCTTTTATAGAGGAGTCTGGAATACTTTGGATATGATTGCCCTTACCCTCAGTCGGTGTAATGGGACCTGGAAATGACCTTTGTTCTGTATTCCTTCAATCCTTCAGGCTATTCGGTGCTTTGTCGAATATCTGTAGGGGTTCCGGTGCTGCATTTATTGTCTGACCGTTGTCGGAATTATGAACTTGAAGTCGATTTCTAATTTTCCAATCTTTAGCTCATGCTTGTTGGTTCAACATATAACTGACCCTCGATTGTTGGCGTTGAGTCTTTATTTGCGACGCGTTGTCCGGCGTAGTGTTATTGAGTTATCCTTAAGAATATTTTTAGAAGAATATTCTCTAGGAACTTCTCAACAAAAATAGGGAATAGTTTATACTCATATACCTTAGTGGAGTATTTTTCGTGCCCGAATTAGTTGAACCGGTATGATAATTATCTGAACCGGTCCAAAAAGGCAACAATTTGGCTCAAAAATTCTTCCGCTCCTTCCGAATGCGCGGGAGATGCCAAAATAAACAAGGGATTGAACCCTCGGTCGATTTGAAGTTGTTTCGACGCTCAATTCAGCTCCAAGTTGAATTCTGGTTCAATTCTGGTTCAAACTGGTTCAACCTGGTTCAAGACTGGTTCAACCTGGTTCAAGACTGGTTCAGAACTGGTTTAAGACTGGTTCAGACTGGTTCATCCTGGTCTGGTTTGGCTCAACCTGGTTCAGCCTCTTTTGAACTCATTTGGACTGGTCTGGTCTGGTTCAGGGCTGGTTCACATTATAAAAGGGGGTCTTTTTCTTTCTTTCTTTTCTTTTCATTCTCCTCTCTAGGGCCGGCCCCCCCACTCCTTCTTTTTGGCTTTTCTCTTCCCTCGTGCGTCCGTTCTCCTTCAAACCTTCATAGTTGTCTTAGATCTAGGCTTCCTTTTGATCTTGGACTGAAAAATCTCCCAAAAATCTTCATATAAAAATTTCTCTCAGGCCCCTCGAGCGCGTGGTCTGAGCCTCTTTCAAAATTTGATTTTTGTCGGATCTTCGAGCTTTCTTCAGGTAAATCCTCCACAACTTTGGCTTATTTTATGCTTAATTCAATTTATGGATTTGTGGGATCGCATGTGAGGGTTAGAATCATGATTTGACGCCTCGATCTTCTCTTTCAGGGGGGTAGAATTGATAAAAAAACAATCTTTTTTCTAGATCTGATCCCTCAATTTATTTTGCGGCTCATTATGTCGCGTGTCTCGAGAGGTCGTTCCCCTGCTACGTCGGCTGATGGCGCGCCTCCCTCTTACGCTGGTGAGCTATTTTTGGCAATATTTGGAAATTTACAAATTAGCCCTTTTTTTCTTAGAAATTTACAAATTAGTCCTTTTATCCCACGTTGTTCTCCTTGGTGAGGCAATCGGGAAGAGCCTTGATTCTCCTTGGTGAGGATCGACGCTTTAAAGATATGTTTTGCTTCGTCAAAACCATATCTCAAAAATAAAGGGGGCGATTTGACCCTGCACTGTGCTTTATAAGGCAGGGATATATTGTCAATATACCCTATCTTGTGATTGCACAATGTGGTCGAATCGTCTCACCCTTTATAAGGCAATGACTCTATCTTACCCATTTGTAAGATGAGTTCAACTTCCTTTTATAATTGAGACTAACAGATGTTTAACTGTTTATTTCCAGTGGGATATCCTTCTGGAGCGTTCTCATCTCACGCAGTGTACGGGCGTCGTGGTGAGTACTATTCGACTTCCGACGACTTTTCCCCTATTCCAGTTACCCCTCAGTTCGTTTCGGGCACGTCGACTGAGGTTGCCCAGGTGGTGAAGGAAGGTGGGTACCGAGCTCTTCGACAGTTGATTACCGACGCACCTTTCGTGAAGGACGCTAGTTCTATTCAGCCTCTTCGGAAGAGTGACTTCTTATTCGGCGACTCTGTCGAAGACCCGGATGCCGTGTTTATTGAGGCCGAGCAGTGGCTTCATAAAACTAGCAGTGGCTTCATATATTTACCGAAGATTCCTCGGCATCGTTCATTAACTGAGTTCAGGTGTCAGGCTGTGACACGGGAGATGTCGTGGCGCTTGACGGAGGAGCATGAGAGTGTTCACTGCGGCTACATCACTCATAGGGCATTTCCTGGCTCGAGTAGGAGTCATGTCACCGGATTACGTCCTGGGGTATTGGGGCTGGATGCACCACCACGTAACGAGTTCCTTGCCACCGCTTCTACCTTGAGGAATCGCCTCGCTGCTCTAGGACGAGAGATGCCTGCGACGCGTCATAGGATTTATGGTTGGGTCCATTCTTTGGACAAGCTTTGGTGGACTCGCATGACGACGTACGTCTTGAGCCGATGGGGTGAGGAGTTGCACGCCTGTGGTTTATATGCAGCCGTTCGTGCCACCATGTATGGCTTGCCTGTCAGCACGAGGCATTTTTGTGCTTTGTTCGAGCTTTATAATCCAGATTCGAACACTTTTCTGACTCGGCAAGGGGAGTTGGGCTTGGCTCTTCACGAGATGCACAGGATTTCTAGCTTGCCCATGGGACAGATGCTATACCAGGAGTACTTTCCCTCTAATCATGAATTGAATCAATTGAAGGATCGCATGCCCGACCGTTATGAGACTCTATGGGACCTCACTTGTCACTATCATATTGCTTTGGCGCAGTCTGAGCCTTTAGCAAAGAGGACTAAGGTGTTCGTGAGTCTGAAGCAATTTGCAAATTATTTGTTCAAGAATCTGGAGAATAATTCTGGCGAGGCTATTTGTGAGTTGGCCCCATTTACTCCCTCAGGGGTGAACAGTCTGCTGAAGAAGATTGACGCTCATTCTTATACCACTAGCAGTCCTGAGGGTGGCTTTCCTACAGGGACCAAGTTCAAATCATTCTTATGGCATGCGACCGCACCGATTCGACCGATGACTCTTCTTGCCGGTTATCTCGCTATTTGGTTGAAGAAGTGTGTGGTTCCATATCAGTCTGGCGACGCCTTGCCCTTGGAAGTGCTCTATCCAGCAGTTCAGCTCGCTTATAAGAAAGAACTTTCACTTCTTCCGGTGATGGTGGCCAACATCCATCGAGGACTTCGACATCTTTCTGGTGCCTTTACACGAAAGGAAAGTGATTTACCGGGTCAGATTCCTACCATTAAGACGGAGCTCCCGTACACTTATTTGATGGCCTGGTTCGTCCTTCACCGTTCGGATATGATGTTGGTACCGAACGCCACAGACCACTCCGTTCCCCTACTATAGTTGCTTGAGAATGGCAGGTGGGAGGGGCGCGGATTTTCTGACGTCAGACAGCAGCTGCAGGTCCACAAGTGCTGGACATTTTCCACTTGCTTTCCGTAGTTCTCCGGCCGATATGGCGATTGTTTGATAGATGAGGAGAGGCCGAGAGTGTATCGAACTCACTTGGACATCGGCTGCTTTAACTGGATAGTGAACATTAGGCCAGGTTATCTGACTTTTCGGGTGAGGGATCAGTGTTTCATAGAGCCATATCTATCCTGCCGATTCGCTCGCCAGTTTGGCTATGATCAGCTTTACGTCGGGAATCCTCGTCAGCAGCTTCGTGCCCACGGCGGTTTGGTGGATGGTCTCCGTGCTTGGTTGTGGACCGTGACTGGTTGTACTGGTGCCAAGTTCAGTCTCCCAAGTGCTGATCGGCAGTTGAACCTCACTTTCTTGAGCTGTAAGTGGTTGTTAGCAGCCAATAAGACTATCCCCGTGAAGCCGATTGCAGAGCTAGAGGCCGAGGAAGCTTCTCAGGTTGATTCCCGTAGGATTTGGGAAAACGTTCGGTCACAGAGGACACAGAACAAGACTCGTCGGATTGATGAAGAGGGAAAGAGGACTTTCCGTTCTGCGGATGAGGCTTCAGGCGGAGATCCTGAAGATTACGAGGATTTTTCCGAACGAGGTTAACCATTCATCTTTTTCTTCTGCTTTCCAGAATTATTAAAGCTAACAATGGTTTGATGTTTCAGGGACCATTGGTGACCAGGAAGAAGAGTTCCATCCTCCTCCCCGAGCGAGACCTTCGATTGTTGTCCATGCTGCTAGGCGGAAGAGATTAGCCCGCAAGCCGCGTGCAGCTTCCCAAGCCTCTGATATGGACTTGGCTGGTGATGATCCTGCTAGTGACGGAGGTAACATCTACCCTGTAAACCATCCTCTTGATTATTCTGAACATTGACTCATGCTTTTCCATCTCTATATAGGAGAGCGTGTAGAGAGCGAGGTGAGTCCCGATCCCGTTCCTGTATCTCCTGGTGAGCCTGACCCACTGCTCCATGTAGAGAGGCCTACAGGAGTTGCTGACATTAGAGAGGATATCAATGTAGGACCTGATCCCGCGGATCCAGGTACATCTACTATTGATAATGTATCTTTTAGATGGCACACAAAGGAATTTGTGCATCCTCTAATCGTCTCTGTACTTCCTGCTCCTTCAGATAACTTGCAGGAGGCGAACAAGGATTTTGGAAATAAAGAGGCTAATGCACCCGTGAAAGGTAACTCATTTCTATTGGTTGTAGTCTCTTCATTCTTCTTTGATACTTATATTCTCTTGTGCCAGACTTCTCGATTGATGATTTTGACGAGGAAGGCCTGTTTGCGGACACTCTTATGCTGCACTTCATGTATAGCTCCCCTCAGATTGATGACCAGCTATCTGGAGATATGTTTCCTGAGTCCATATTCGCTAAAGATCCCGAGAACGGTTCCTTTAAAGGTATGTGCCTCCTTCTAAGTTGATTATAGGACTAGCCAATTTTGACTAATGCAGCTATAATGTAATGCCTCTGCGAATTCTGTTTTGAATTTGACAGGAGCTTTTGTTGAGAATGACCCTGTTGAGCTGGCTGTGAGACCAACTACACCAGTTGATACATCTGCAGCCGTTACATCTCCACTACCCCCAGTGACTCAAGAGGGTATGAATTAAGCAACTGAGAATGTTGTTTATTCTTCCTCAAGGTCTTTTTCTGACGGATTTCCTCTTCTTTGTGTAGGGCCTTCTTCTCGGCTCCATGCTCTTGTGAAAGAGTTACTATCAGACGCCGATCCTGAGAAGATCGTTCTCTGCATAGAACTTCTCTCCTTCTTCTCCTTCATGAATGCTATGATTGGCAAGCTCTTCCATGGTGGACTCCTTCTTCGCCAATTCAAGCCTTTCCTTGATTCCAAAGTCAATTTGATAAGGGGAGCAGGATATCCAGATTTGGCACAGGCTATAGTTGACGACCTCGATTGCCTAGAGCATGAGCTTCAGATGTTTCGTGAGCTCCGAGATGCAGGCGCTTCCTCATTTATTGCTGCTGAGCTGGATACCCGCTTACAGTCACTGCGCGAGACTCAGATTCTTGCTGAGCTTGAGATTCAGATGCAGTGAGACCGAGTAGATCGAGTTGAGACCGGCCTTGCTACTAGATTATCTTCACTTGCCGAGCTCGACTTTTCCATTACCTCTTGCGAGACCAAGATAGACCGGCTCAGAAGAGAACTCCGCGAAGAAGAGGAGACTTTGGGTATTCTTCAGATAACGAAAGCACAGGATCAGCAAACCTGCACGGCTTTGTCTGATGAGTTGCAGTCCTTGAAGCAGAAGCTAGTCGAGACAGAGGAGACTGCTGCGAAGACTTCGACCGCCACCGAGGAGTCCATTAGAGCTGAACTTAGGCAAGCTTATGATGAGAAGCTGTCTAAGATCAGTCAGCAGATTTTTGGTCATAGTTTTGATGTATGATTTTGTTTGCTGAGTACTTTGACCTTTGATTCCTTTAGTGAAACTGGTTTTCATTTTTATCTTTATTATGATTCGTCATTCCATTTGAAATGATTGACCATAATACTCATAGGATTTTTGGCAAACCCTCAGCCATCAACGGGTTTGATGAGCCTTTACCGACTACCGTTTGAGTCGGGCTAGCATGCGAATTGTTTAAATCCGTTCGCATGTAACGTTGCGCTCAGAGATTGAATTCTCTGAGACTTCGTGCTATGATGTCGAATACATAGACTTAGCCATTGTTACGGGAATAGGCTACCCGGCGACACGTGTTAGGTGTTGTCTTTAGGATTTTTGGCTAACCCCCAGCCTTTAACGGATTTGATTAGCCTTTACCGACTACCGTTTGAGTCGGGCTAGCATGCGGATTGTCTAAATCCGTTCCGCACATGACGTTAAGCTAAAAGAGTTAACTCTTTTAGTGCTACGACATTGAATACGTAGACTTCGTCTTTCTCCTGTGAAAAGACTAAACAGCAACGTGTATGAGACGTTGACTTAGGATTTTTAGCAAATCCTCAGCCTTTAACAGCTTTAATGTGCTCTTACCGACTACCGTTTGAGTCGGGCTTACATGCGGATTGTTTTAATCCGTTCCGCATGTGACGTTGCGCTAAAGGAATGAACTCCCTTAGACTTCGTGCTACAACTTAGAATATGTAGACTTTGCCATTGTTATGGGAATAGGCTACCCAGCAACGTGTATTAGACGTTGGCTTATCCCTACTTAGGCTTTGGGATAAAGGTCCCCAGAGTCAGGCTCTGATATCCTTTTCTACGGATAAAGATCAAACCGGCGATGCGTGTTAGGCGTCGACATATCCTTTCTTAGGATTCAGGATAAAATTCCCCATGCGTGTGAGGCATGGATTTCAGTGTTATTAATAACAACCTGCCACAATGTTGAATATGCGGACGGGTGTTCTTTTTAACGGTTAAGAACTAACCGACAGCGCGTGTTAGGCGCAGACTTATCCTTACTTAGGTTTTAGGATAAAATACCCCAGAATCAAACTCTGGTGTCTTCTTCTTCGGAGAAAGACTAAACCAGCAGCGCGTGTTAGGCGCAGACTTATCCCTGCTTAGGTTTCGGGATAAAATACCTAGGATGAATCCTAAATTGATAAATTTTAGAAAAAGGATCGATGTGGGAAGGAAGAATTTTATATTCTATTCCCCAAACAAGGAAGGAAGAATTTTATATTCTATTCCTTGATTATGGAAAGGAAGAATTTTATATTCTATTTCCAGTGCAAGAAAGAAACTAGAAGTGGGATCTCCACTCCGAGAATCTGGAAGACCTAGATAAACTTACCTTTTATAGGATTGGTTATCTGATCGGAAGATGAGTCCTTCGTTTATCGAAGTGAAATTTCAACTTTAGTTATGACCATGAGAAGGTTTAACCAAAGAGAAAAGAAAGGGAGTTCTTTCGTTTATCGAAAGGGGACTCCGAACTGAAAGTGGACCTCTTGTTCATGGAAAGAGTCAAGAGGCCCAGAAGAATATTTTTTTGTGGACTCACTGTCAATTGGACTTGATCAGTGAGGGATTTTGGTAGTGAAAATTAATTTGGGTTATCCTCTAGAATATTAAGTGTAATATTCTTCAAGGAACTTCCCGATAAATGAGTTATTATGAATGTACTAGGGATAGTACTTTTTCAGGAACTTCCCATTTATTAGCATTAATTGCCTGACGCCCTCTAAAGAAATTAGGCGGTAAGCGCCGTTTGAATAGACTGTGTCTATTACAAACGGTCCATCCTACTTGGGTTCGAATTTACCTTTCTTCTTGGAGTTGAGGATTATTGGTCGGCGAGCAGCGAGGACCAGATCTCCTTCCTTAAAGCTTCTTTGGCGGACTCTTTTGTCAAAAGCCCTAGATATCCTGGCTTGGTATAACTCGATGTGTTGTTGAGCTTCCAATCGCCTTTCATCCAACCTCTCGAGTTCTTCGAGACGTTTTTGATGCTGCTCTTCGGTCGTCATCTTCGTTGCGAGAGCGATCCGAAGGGAGGGAATTTGAATCTCCAACGGTAGCACTGCTTCACATCCGTACACCAACGAATACGGGGTGGCTCCCGTAGGTGTACGTATGGTGGTGCGATAAGCCCAAAGCGCTTCGCCGAGTTTATCGTCCCAATCTCGCTTATTGGTTTTCACGAGTTTTGACAGGATCTTGATGATCGTCTTGTTGAAAGCCTCAGCTAATCCATTAGCGGCGGGATAATAAGCCGTTGACGAAACATCTTGAATCTTGAATTTATCGCAGAATCTGATGAAACCGTTGCTTATGAACTGCGGACCGTTGTCATGAATGATCCGTCTCAGCACGCCGTGTCGGTATATGACATGATGCTTGATGAAGTTGATGACGTTGTTCTTCTTCACTTCTTTAAGCGGAATTGCTTCAGCCCACTTTGAAAAGTAGTCGGTGATAGCGAGAATAAACCGATCGCCTTTGACTGAAGGGGGAAAAATAGGGCCGACAATGTCCATACCCCAAGTCTCGAATGGCCAGGATGTGGTTGACGTGTGTAACCGCTTCGGTGGTTGGTGCATATAATTCGCATGCACTTGACAGGCGTGACATTCTCGGGCGTACTCGATCACATCATGTACCATTGTTGGCCAGAAATATCCCATTCTTCTGATTCGATCATAAAGTTTTGGGCCGAGCTGATGTGCGCCACATTCTCCTTCGTGTGCTTCCTTAAGAACTTCTTTTGCTTCTTCGTTCGAAAGGCATCGGAGAAGCAAATCGTCATACCCCCGGCGATATAACGTACGGGTCTCGGTATTATAAAAGAACCATGGTGCTCTTCGGCGAATAGATTCTCTTTCTTTTACATCCTCCGGTAAAATACCATATTGGACGTAGTCAATGATGGGAAAGCGCCAATCTCGGGACTCAGACCCGATTTGGGTTGAGTTCACCTCTTTGGCGTTTACGTTTCTATCATCCTCCTCTTCGATATCCATATCGTATATGGGTATACAGAGTTGGTGTGATCTTACTGTGACTAGCAGTTCAGCTTCGGGCGGTTGTGCGAGTGATACTGCTAGTGCTGCCAGTGCATCCGCATAAGCTTTCTGGAGACGAGGGATGTATTCAATATAAAATTCTTCAAAAGAATCCGCTATTCTGACGGCCTCCTGGTGGTATGGAATCAGATCTGGGTTCCTGACTTCATACTCTCCACGAACTTGGTTGATTATCAATTGAGAATCCCCAAAAGCTTCGAGATATTCGACCCCCAGCTCCTTGGCGAAACTGAGTCCAATGAGGAGCGCGTTGTACTCTGCTACGTTATTGGAACATGGATTTGTCAGTGAATAAGCTCGAGGCATAACATGCTTCCCCGGGGAAACTAAGACGACTCTAACTCCGGAGGAGACCTTAGGACATCCAGGGGTTACTGCTTTATTAACTGCTCTCGAAGTACCATCAAAGTATAACTGCCATACTTGTTGATGTGATGTGGTATTAACCTCGTGGGTTTCATCCGGCAAGTCATCATATACTTCAACCGTATCTGTTGTCGGGCTTGCCACCAAAAGATCACAAATTGCTTGTCCTTTGACTGACTTCTGCTGTTTGAAGTGAAAATCATACTGGGACAAGAGAAGAGCCCACTTCGCTAATCGCCAATTCATCGAACCCGGTTGAGTCATGAATACCCGTACCGGATTAACATTAGCAATGACGTAAATCGTCTGTCCAACCAAGTAATGTCGCATCTTTTGCACTGTGAATACCAATGCGAGACATTCTTTCTCGATCATCGGATATCGAGACTCGGCGCCTATCAAGGTCCGACTTAGGTAATAAACTGCCTGTTCGTGACCATTATCATCGTCTTGTGCTTATAAAGCACTTATCGAATGGTTCATCACTTTGATGTAAATCAAGAACGGTTTACCTGATTTTGGTACAACAAGAACAGGGGGATTCATCAAATATGTCTTGATATCTTCAAATGCTTTTTGGCAGGCGTCGTCCCAAACAAACGACACACCTTTCTTGTTTAGTTTAGAGAACGGCTGGCACTTCCCGGAAAGATTTGAAATGAACCTCCGGATGTAAGCTAAACGCCCTTGCAATCCTCTGAGTTCTCTTAGATTTCTCGGGGGCTGCAATTCATTTATTGCCTTCACCTTATCAGGGTCGATGTGTATAACTTTATTGGTGACGACGAATCCAAGGAATTTTCCGCTGGACATTCCGAGGAAGGATTTTGTGGGATTCATTTTCAATTGATGACTCCACATGAGATCAAACATCGTTTTCAAGTCTTTGATGTGATCTTCTTTGTTGCGGCTTTTTACCACCAAATCATCAACGTAGCATTCAACCGTTTTCCTGAGGTGCTTCTGGAAAATCTTAGTCATTGCTCGTTGGTATGTGGCGCCTGCGTTCTTCAGACCGAAAGGCATCACCGTGTAGCAGAAGACACCGAGGGGCGTTCTGAATGCTGTATGTTTCTCATCATCCGGGTGCATCTTGATCTGATTATACCCCGAAAAGCCGTCCATGAAGGACATTCTCTCGAATCCGCACGTATTATCGATGATGACGTCCGTGATTGGGAGAGGAAAGTCGTCTTTCGGACATGCTGCATTCAGGTCCCTGAAGTCAATGTATATCCTGATCTTGCTATTCTTCTTCATGACTGGGACAATGTTGGCCAGCCAGTCTGGATGCTGCTCCTCTCGGATAAACCCTGAGTCGATCAACTTCTTAACCTCTGCCTCGATGGCTTCCATAATTTACGGACGAAACCGTCTTTGCTGTTGTTTGACAGGTTTGGCATCCGGCTTGATATCGAGGCGGTGCATCACCACATTGGGGTCGAGCCCTGGCATGTCTTCGTAATTCCAGACGAAGACGTCGATATATTCCCTGATAAGGGCAATTAATTCCTCCTTCTCATCTGGGGGAAGACTACCACTGATGAATATGGGCTTTGGATTGGCCTCATCGCCCATATTAATTTGGACTACTTCGTCTTCGGTGGGTGGTTCCCTCTGTTCAAACCTATCTCCATACTGCAGGTTTAGGTGATGAACCCATGGGTCCTCCCACGTTGGCATTTGATTGTCATCCTCCAACGTAGATGGATCAGCTGTAGTCATGTTTGACATTAAGGTCTTGAACACTTCTCCCAAACTTGTGTCGGAGTCCCATCCTGAGGAATCTGCCGAGTACCCATCCTTAGCTTTGTTAGCAAGTTGATCGATGATTTGCCAACCACATTCATCATCAGACGAGGAAACGTAGCCTAAGCCTCTCTTGTGACGGTAATAGTCATCTGGTTTCCCTTTTGGTACATATACCGCTTTGACTGGGATACGAGAACCTCGATCGAAGTACAAACCTTCTCCGAGCGTGAAGTCGTACCCTTGTTTTTCCATGAGCGTGCGCGCTTCCGGACTATACTTAGATAACTGCAGACCAGATTTGTCATCATCTTCATCTTCTCTTAGGAAATGATCTGGCAACGAAAAATTCTCTCCTTTACCATAAATCACTTCTTTTTGTCCCCCTCTTTTGGCAGGAACAATCTGGGTTGTTCCGAAAGAATGCTGGAGGTGTTTCTTCGTTACATAAGATGATCGGAGCGGCATACACAAATCAGGATTATCGTCTAATCCCTTTATCGCATCATCAAGAGACAAATAGTACTCTAAATCATGATTTATTTTAATATCGGCAAGTTGCCAGTTACAACCGCCATCTGACGATTGTTCATCGTCAAGATTGATTACAAAGGGTACAATGTCATTTATAACAAAACCGCCATTGTAATCAAATCCGGCCTCGGAATTAGCTTCTTCTCCGCTGTCCGTGCCTTGGATCGATGGTTCCGTATCGGATTCATTACCATAAAGGAGAGAATCTGTGAAGTAATTCTCATACCCTTTGAATGGTTGCTTATCCGCGACCACCGTCCTAACCCTTCCATCAGTGTCGACATATTTCAAACACTGATGTAGAGTGGAGGGAACTATAACATTACTATGGATCCAAGGCCGACCCAGTAGTAAGTTATAGGATGTCTCAGCATCAATCACGTAGCACGTGACCTCCGTCTTCAAATCGCCTATTTGGCACTTTATTCGGATCTTCCCCAAAGGCCTTGACCCGCTGGTGTTGAATCCGTAAATGACCGTGCCTGTGGCTGCCAATTTGCTGACTGGAATGCCAAGGTTATGCATTAGGCGAAGTGGCATAATACTCACAGCGGAACCCGGATCCACTTGGATTCGGTTGACTTCGCTGGAGCCAATGTACCCGACAAAGTACAGGGGCTGATCATGGTTTGAATTCTTCGTCTGCATATCCTCTTTGGTAAAGGTGATGCAGGGAATGTTCTTAGCTGCCACATTGCACTGTTGAGCTAACAGTTCTAGTTCTTCAGGCGCTGGCTTAATCCGAGTGAGAAACACTTCTGAATCGGCTAAGGCTTCTTGCAAGGCCTCTCTAGTCTCCTTAGACAACCGCAGCAACTCATATAGCGTTATCCGCGCTGGGATATTGGCTAGCTGAGCCATGATGTCGAAGATGGGCGGAGTTTTCGAACTCTCCGGTTTATCCTTTCCAATCGGATGACTAAAACGAGACTGCTTCGGATTTTGAACCTCCTCGGGCCTCTTTTCTTTTTGTTTATCTACCGGCTGTCGTCGAGCCTCCTCAACCGGTTTAGGAACCGTAATCACCCCCAGCTCTGTAAGAGTTTTGGCTGGTCCCCGTTTTGTCAACCCCTGCTCAGCTAATTGATTACCAGGAGATGGATATTTGAAGTGATACTCATTTCCACTCCGGGTCGCGAAGACTTCCTGTTCTTCGTCGGAAAGCGGGAAAGTGGGGATTCTTTCGTCATCTTCTCCTGGGATAGCAGAGACTCCATAACAAGATTTCCCTTTCCCTTTGGACTTCTTCTTGGATGACAATCCGGCCCATTGTTCATCTCCAATCAGGTCGGGGTGCACCCAGAGAATTTCACCGTTTGGGGCTGTGTGTGGGACAAGTCCTTTTTGGCGTTGTCCGTGCGGGTCGTCATTTACCATCTTCATCCCGACTTTGGTGACGCGCTTTGGCTCGAACCAAGCTGTAGGCACTGATCCAAAACTGATTGACACCGCGTTTGCTCCCACATTCTTGGCTGGTTTTGGGGTTATGACCCCTACGTCGATCAACGCCTGGATCTTGTCCTTGAGGTGGTAGCAAGACTTCGTTAGGTGGTGGACTGCTCTATGGTACGCGCAGTACTTCGGGTCCGTCACTTTGCTGGCCCCTTCATGATCTACAATCGCCGGCAGCTGGATTTTATTGTTCTCCAACAGGTACTTGAAGATGCCAGGAACTTCATCATCCTTGAAGGAGTAGACTTTAGGGAACTTCGACTCCGAAGACTTTTGCTTCTGAGGCCGTTGCTGCCAATGTGGCTGCGATTGTTGTGGCGCTCGTTGCTGCTGCTGTTGCTGAGGTTGTAATTGAAAAGTTTGGTTAGCATCAACGGCATTAGCATGAGCTTTACCTTTCCCTTTTTGGTTGAAGTTCTGCTTCGGAGGATTTGTTGCCGGCTGGCCTCTCTCCGCCTTCTTTCTTTTGAGGAATCGCTCAGCTTGCTCCCCTCGAACCTTCAGATCCTTCCATGTCTTGGATGGTGCTGTGCCCATTGCCTCTAACACGTCCAGCGAAAGGTTGTTATGGCAGGTCTGGAGGATGAATTCCTCAGTGATCGGGTCACGGAAATTCATCGCTTTGTTCCGGAACCTCTTGACGAAGGTGTCGACTAACTCCCCATCCTTCTGCTTCTCATCGAGCAACGATCCGATAGAGATCTCGGTGTCGTCGTCGAAGAAATTCGTGAGGAACTTAGTCTCCATATCGTCCCAGCTGTTTATGCTACCTGGCTTGAGGCGGCGATACCAATCGAAGGCGGCACCGCGAAGAGTGCCAACGAATGACCGCACCATCAGAGGCTCATTACCAGAGATTATCCCCAAGTGCGATTTGAAATAAATCAAATGCTGAGTGGGTGAACCCATCCCATTAAACGGCGTAAAGTTAATTAGACTGAACTTTGCCGGATATGGGATTGATTCCCACTCTCTTGGGTATGGGCAAGGAATGCCTGTCTTTTTCGTCTCTTGAGCGGAAATCAATATATTGATTTTGCTCTCGAGGTTCTTAATTTTCAAGCTTTCACCCGAGTTTTCATCAGTGCGATTCGGAGGTGGAAGCGTGGTGTTGTGACTAGCATCCTCATTGCCACCCCCCGCATTAATGGGAGGATCATTGACATTGCGGGCTTCATCCGCATTTGCATTCTCCACTTCCTGAACAACTGGATTACGGCGGCTTGGTTCGCCTTGTTGGTTCGTCAACGCCTGGATCTGTTGATCATGCATCTCTCTCATGCTCTGCATGGCCATCTGCATTTCGAACCTAAAGTTTTCCTGTTGTTTGGCCATGGGTTCTTCGAGCATTTTGGCCACTTGCTCCGCGCTTATCATGAACAATTCGCGGGGTTGTCCTTCACTGGACACGGTATTGTCAGATGCAATTGCTGAGCCGGCATCTGATTCTTCATCTCCCGAAGGTACTCTTGTCCGAACCCTACCATACGTTGCACGAATGATGGCTCCGGATTGAAGACGAGTTACACGGCGGGGCACCTCTGGAATCGCCTCGGGGTTATCCTGAGCCGACGTTCCTTTGCTGGTCATGTTGGCGGTGACCCTCGAATGTTCACCGTCTTCGACCATCGTCCTTCTTCGTCGGAAACGCCTATGCCTTGGTTTTGGCATTTCGGTACTAAGTCTTTCGAAGACCGAAACTCTCTCAGGGACTGCTTGACACATTTGTACTCAGACAGTACCGCCCGAATGAGCTTTGAACAAGGACACTGAGTTTCGAGCCTTCGAGGGCTTCTCTTCCTGGTTTTCCTCGTGCTTTCGTCATAATAGTACAACTCATCAGCTTGACGATCAGAGTAACCTATTGTGTGTTGACACGACTTCTCAGGTATAACGTCCTCGTCATCAGACGAGAAAGTTTCCTTCTGAGGGCGATTTGCCTTCTTTGGGCTTTTAATAGTCACGCGCCTCGAGACACGCCTTTGTGGGCGTGAATCTTCAGCGGGCGCCTGCACTTCGATGCGCAAAGTTGTGCGCTTGGGTGCCACGGTTTTCTCCAAATGTTGAGGGTTGCGGCGACCCCAGCATGTTGAATTGTTTGGGACTTCTTCATTGGCCCCAAGCGTTCTTGGACTGGAGCTTTGCCTCGTTCCTTGGGAAGTGGACCGAGGCGCTCCAAAACTGATTTCCTCTTCTGGGATGGTCCTGCGGGATCTCCCGGAACAGTTGCGGAAATCACCGGCGATGTGGGTTGATTCGCCGGAGGTTGACTCTTTGGAGGCTGCGGTTGTTGCTCCTTAGTCTGAACCGTCGCTTCAGACTTCGGCCTCCAAACCCTACGAGTTGATGGCGGCTTTTTGACCACCTCCTTCTGTAGCTTCCGATGGGCTTCTTCAGCTTTGGCCCGTGCTTGCGCCGATAATGCGCGGCGTTTGCGGATACGCTCCTCCAGCGTCGAACGGTTCCGTTTGACACGGACCCACTCCATGGTTGATGGCTTGGAGGAACCGCCCTTCATTTGTTGTTGAGGCTGTTTGCCTCGTTTGATCTTCAGATCCGCATGGTAGCGGACCCCGCCAACAGATTCCATGGCCTTTGCGAATTGCTTCGCGAGGCGTTGACGCTACCTCTAGCGAGCTCTCTTAGAGAGAGTCACCACGCCTTCAATGGCGGATTTGACCTGTTTGGAGGCCAGTGGGGCTTCACCCGACGCAACTTCGGCGTCGATCGGGGTGAGGTTTGAAAGTACCCTAGAGGGGGGTGAATAGGGTTATTGCTAATCTTATTAGATATTGATACCGATTAAAATTAATTAACAAATATATCCTAACAGAATAAATATTCAATGTGATATATGCAAGGATATATATATGCAAAGGGAAAATAGACAAGAAACAATGAAAACAAATAGTGGACACAATGATCAATCCAAACACAAATATATGATCACGGAGTTCGGACCTTCCGTCCTACGTCTCCGCTCCCCACTCCCGGGGAGAACTCCACTATCAACACACCCGGTTTGGAAGCCGGAACTTCTCTACACACTCGGTTTTCTAGCTAACCGAAAACTCTCACAATAACTCACAATGTACATACACAAGCTACAACCTCAAGTGTTGGTCATCACGAATCAACTCCCTCAAGTGCTCGGAATTATCACCTCTCACTAGGCTACTGACGCCACTCCTCTCGGTATCGACTCCGTCCTCACCACACACTCCTCTTGGTGTACAAGTGTATTACAAAGTGATACTCACTAATAAAGCTCAAATACAATAAATCGTTCTCTAAAATGGATGAGAACACAATGAAGCTCACTCTCACAATATCACTCACCACAATCCACAATATAGTGTATGTAA
>BQKN01000539.1:476394-486423 GCA_022839385.1 Asparagus kiusianus
TATGAAATATAAGAATAAGTTGCTAGGTAATTGAGTTAGGGAAACTTTTCTATAATCACAAAGAGAGGATGATGAAGTGTTGAAGATGAGCTCCTCAACAAACGATATAAGCTCCTCTTTGTAAAAGCAAATTCCAAACATAAACAAACTAATCAAACTCTTAATCTCTTTTAAAACTTGATTTAAAACTTTCTTAAGTAACCTGAAATAGTTGAAGCAAAGGGGTATTTATAGGTTTGAAGAAACCAGCCCAAAAATCCAACTCAAACCCTTAAAAATATTAAAATAAACAAAGCTGGAAACTAGCCGTTACTGTGCCAACGGCAATATATAAGTCGACTTATCAGGTTCCACAAGTCGACTTGACAGAAGAAAAAAGACATACAGAGTAACAGATTATAAGTCGACTTACAGTCGACTTAGTGCAAGTCGACTTACCTGTAAAACAAGTCGACTCAACAGAGAAAAATTTGCATATTCCAGGCTAGTTCATAAGTCGACTTATCAGTACTGATAAGTCGACTTATGAACATGCACAGACACTGTGCATGTCCAAAATCTGACTTTTGAGGGCTCTTTAAAAATAGTAAACAATTTCCAAAAAATGTAAAATCTTGGGAAAAGTTTATAATCATATATACAAATATGTTGGAAAAAGAAATTTTCAATTTGCATTTATAATTTGTGAAAAACACTGTATTCTGCAAAAACACTAAAAGATGTGTATAGTAAGAACATGTGATTTTTGTTTTTGACTTAGAACAATTTTTGAAAACTTATAAAATATTTATATGGACATCATAAAAGTTTGTTTATGATTTAGATATAGTCCAAAACTTTATTTTGCATAAAAACACTTATAGTTTCGAGAAACACAAGAATATGTGTGTGTGTTATGAAAATTGAGCTTAAAGAATTTACATACAAAATATAATCCTATACTATGTATACCAAGAATGATTCTCCTGAAGCTTGGACTCGATTTGATAGACTTGATATGCATGGCTTCCATATATCAGTTTTGCTCAAGTTCTTGAATATACCTGTATATATTAAATAATACAAAACAAGATACTAAAACCAATATTAGTCGTAAATTGTTTGTTTAATCATTATCAAAACAAGAGGATCCAACAAGGTTGTCGTTGGTGGCTTCAACTTCTTCGCACCAACGGACTTTTCTCCTGGAGGAGAACTTCTGGGATTTCTTGGACTTACGGGGGGAGGTAGATCCAGACGAGGACACGTACTCCTCGTACTTCTGCTGGTCGAACTCATACTCGACCTCCTCCACGACCGGGATCGAGATCCGCGGCTGCGACGCTCCAATCTCGGCAGCGAGATCGGTGGCTCCCACTGTGGTCGCCAGATTGTTCACAGGAAAAACTGATGCTTTCTTCATTGATGATTCCATTGCACTCTTAAAGAACAACTTTTTGCGTTACAGAAAGATCCGGTCTTTTTATAAGATCCGGTTACAATGAAAACCAAACAAAAAAGAAAAAATTACAACTTTTCTCTTGTTTACCGAACAAATTGCGAGCTCCTGTTATCCGGTCACTCGCTTGCGTGGGTTGTTTGCCTGCGTCGGGGTTATTTGCCGTGGACTACCGCGTGATCTTGATCCGAACCGATCTACGCAATATGATGGGTATTATTTCACCAAGGAAATAATAGCCGGAGGGATTATCTCACCAAGGAAACAATCGCTCAAATCTCGGGATCAAAGACCAAGCTTTGATCCGGAGTATAGCAACGTAGATCTGAAGATTTGATCCTCTCGAACTCCTGCCTTTTATGATGCGGGTGCTCGCCAAGAACCAGATCCAAACGTCCAAGTCTTCAAGCCTTCGAAAAACTCAAGCACAAGTTCTCAATCCGGCAGAGTTTTAGCTCTCCAAAAGTTCTTCCAAAAGTCCTCTCACCTGGCCTATTTATAGGCAACCAGATCTGTGCATTTGGCACAGATCTGGTCGGCCACCTCAGGGTCGCTCGGCACTGGGCCGAGCCACCTTAGGGTGGCTCGGCTTTGGTCGAGCCACCCCGAGGTGGTTCTGTTTTTACCGAGCCCCCTTGGGGTGTTTTCCGTCGTTTCCCGTCTTTTGGTTCTGTATTTGGTTTGTCCGGACTTTGATTTGATAGTCCGGGTCTTTATTTGATAGTAAATCCGCCTCGGTGTTTGAGTTCAAATCCATTTTGTTGTTGGATGACTCGTTGACATTCCGAACCGTTGGATTGGTTCCATACGTGAACGCATTCCGTTGTTTACGTGCAATTCGTTGACCTCGTCGCCTCGTCACTCGAACGTCCGTTGATTTGTCGAATTATCATGCCGAGCTGTGCTAAGGGACCTATAGGCAATTTTATACGCCCACACTCTGTTGTACATGACTCTCATGTAAGTTAGGGCTACAAAGGGGATATGTAACAAAGTGAAGGAATTGACATCAAGCGCTTCTTTCGGAAAACAAAAGTGTAGATGGATAAAGATGTTGAACCATCGACCAAGCACCCTACGACCATACAAGGAGACTCGCGAGGTTATAACAGTCATTCTAAAGTTGCAAAAAGGGCTCTACATGACAAAATGGACCCAAAAGGAGCCAAGGACATAAAGTCACAAGGCTCCGAACATAAACGGAGCGAGTATTAGGTCTCACGTTATGAGCCTACATCTTCTAATCTTGTTTTGATGATTACAAATAATTGCTAATATTGTTTATCTAGTGTTTATGTTTTCTTATTAGGTATTCTAGACAAACAATATGTTGGAGGTTGGATGGAATTGCTCTATAACAATCATATCAAATGGAGGATGGCGGAAATAGTGGAGTGAAGCTATGCATTCAAGTCAAGATCCAAGTTTAAGCTTCATCCGCAAGTTTACCAAGACGAGCATATTGAAGATCTATCAAGCTGTGGTATATTAGTTGTTTTATAGTGTATATTGTGTGAATATATTTCAAGCTTAATATATATATACACACACAATTTTGATTTTATTACAAAATGAGTATATTTGAGAAAACAATACAATATTGGTTTATTAATCTTGTTTACATTACATTCATATTTTATAATGTTTATAAAAACATTTCATAAAGTTTTCACATGTTCTTACATGTCAAACTTCATGTTCAAGATTCATCAAAAACATGTATTATGTATATTTTTGATAAACATTGACTTTTCACAAATATGAGGACCTTTTTGTAAAATTCCTTTTCAAACAAGTTTGTTAATATAAACTGTTTACAAAGTTTCACATTTTTTGGAATTTATTTACTATTTTTTACAGATCCTTGAAACTCAATTTCAAAATCGATTCCGGCTGATAACCTGTTATCACTCGACTGGTCAATCGATTGATAACATCAGTCGATTGATGTGTTAACTAATGAAAGTGCCAGCAATCATCAAAAGTTTCAGTTTCATTTTGGTCGACTGACTAGTCGACTGATGATCTATCAGTCGACTGATAACATGTAATCAGTCGACTAATAAGTTGCCGATTGCCTGTAACGGTCAGCTCATCAGTCGACTGATTAAACCCGTCAGTCGACTGATAGGCCTTCCAACGGCTAGTTTTGTATAGTTTCCAGATTTTTGTTTTTTGAGCTATTTTGTCTTTTTCTCTGGGTTTTTGCTGATGTCTTGAGTGCCTATAAATACCCTAGTGCATTCAACTCTTGGAGCTAATCAAGAAAATTGTTTAATTAAGTTTTGAAAGAGTTTAGTTTGTGTTTAAGCATTGTTTTAAGTTTGTTTCAAAAGAGGAGTTTTTCACAAGGAGGGAGCTTTTGATTTCAACTGAGGAATTCATTCTCATCATCTATCTATAGCTCCTTGTGTTTATAGAGAAGATTTCTAACTCTTTTATCTAGCTTATTTATCTTCTGATTTTCATATTCGTATCTTAGCTAGTTTTATTTGAGTTAGAATTTTATTGTTCTCATTTATCACTCACACCTCAATTGAGCTTTTAATATTATTCATACAATATATTGTTGGGTTGTGGTGGGTGATTTAGTGAGAGTGAGCTTCATTGTGTTCTCATTCATTGTTAGAGAACAAATTATTGTACTTGAGCTTCATTTGTGAGAATCACCTTGTAATACACATTTACACCAAGAGGAGTGTGTGGTGAGGACGTAGTTGGTACCAAGAGGAGTGGCATCGATAATAAAGCCTAGAGAGAGGTAGTAAAACCGAACACTTGAGGGACGCGATACGTGAGGACCAACACTTGAGGTTGTAGTTTGTGTATGTACATTGTGAGAGATTTATAGAGTTTTCTGTGAGCTAAAAAACCGAGTGTGTAGAGAAGTTCCGTCTTTCAAACCGGGTGTGTCGATAGTGGAGTTCTCCCCGGGAGTGGGGAGCGGAGACGTAGGACGGAAGGTCCATACTCCGTGATCATATTATTGTGTTCGGATTGCTCTTTGTGTTCACTATTTGTTTATATTTTTTCTTGTTTATTTTTCCCTTTGCATATATATCCTTGCATATATCTTAGTGAATATCTCATTGATAGGATATTTTACTTTGTTTATATTGCTCATTCTTGCTCATATCACACTGTATATCTATCTTGCAAGAATATTTTGTTAATAAGTTTTAATCGGCATTAATATCTAATAAGATTAGCAATAACCCTATTCACCCCCATCTAGGGTGCTTTCAGCGAGAATTAGATCAAAACTAACCCAAAAATAGACTAAGGCATGTTTTTGCATGGCTAAGAACACACGGTGCTGAGATCACACGAAACTAGGGTTTATGCAATGCTAATATTGCTTAAGGTTAATGTTATGTAATGTTTCATAAACTGACAATGAACTGAAAGACAAAACTACGGCAAAGCATAAATGTTAGAGCGCTACAAGACAAAATCCTATACAAAATTTATTTAGGTCTAAGAAAGAAACAAATGATGGCATTTATGCTGTACTATTAACCCCATGTAACTAAGAAACTTTGCAAGAGTTATTGATGAAGGACGCTGCATTGCTATCCGTTTGGTGCTTATGTACTAAAAAGATGTTAGAGTAGCTTGCTTAATCCTAGTGGCATGTAAACCCCTAATTCCGTATAAATAGGGACTTCTCTATAAATAGATGCCCTTAGCCTACACCAAAATGTTTCCAAGACTCCAAACTTTTACCAAAGTCTCCTATCTATTATCTAATCCTTCTTGTTTGAGATTTGAGCTTTCCTTTGCTCCGGTAAGGTTGCTCATCCTCTAGAGAGCTCCTTGGGTTCTCTTTGGTCTCTTGAGATTCCTCTTCATTGGAGTTCTATCATCGGCCTACCACTATTTCGGGTCTCAAAAATTATAATAAATCAGAGATTTCAACTTTGAGATTACGATGAAATAAGATTTGTTTGAAGGTTGGGTTCTTTTTCGTTTGCTAAGGGAATATCGTTCTTGTAATTCATTGTTGGTCCCCTTCTTGCTGATTTTGAAGGCTTGGTAAAGCTCTTTGGCCAAAATTCAAACTCTCTGAAGATGATCAAGCTTAGGCTTCAAGATGATCAAGAGTGTTAGCCCCTGAAAATGTGTAATCTCACCTCCTCTTATAGGTTGAGGCTTAGGGTTCAAGATGATCAAGAGTGCTAGCCCCTCAAAATGAGTAATCTCCGCTCCTCTTATAGGTTGAGAGAGAGAGAGAGAGAGAGAAAGAGAGAGAGAGAGAGAGAGTGTGTGTTAAGAGCCATTAATTATGGATTAGTGGTCATTAACTTGGAGATAATGAGGGTGAGACATTTCCGTAAGAATAGCTTTAAAACATGTACATGTGAAGTTTGCCTATAACCGCAATAGGCGAAGTTCTCTGTGCTTTGGCAAGCTTTGCTATGGCTCATATTCGGACCATTCTAATTGAGTGTTTAGCCCATAGGTGTCTAATTTTTAATCTTATGTCGGGCTCAAGTATCAGATTTATGCTACCCGTACTAAGTATTGATCTAGGATTGAACTTGTATCTTTTGAACATCTACAAGACCATCCCCCCCCCCCCCCAACAAAAAAAAATGTTTTTGTGTTCCTACATTTAACTTCTGTTAGTGAACAAAATAGTTTGGGTAATAGACAGAGATATACTATTGAACTTAGCTTCAATTGTCTTGTTCAGGCTAGATATATCTTCATTTGACTTTTTGGTTACCAGAGGTGTACTGTTAAATGTGGCTTCTTTCGTTGTGGACTTGTCTTGGTTGAATACTTAGGTATATTTGAGTTCTGCTCTATTAAGAGCTCAACTAATTCTATGTTTGGAATGAAACATGCTTACCCTTAGATTGGGGCAAGGCTTAGGGAATAGCTTATGTTAAGTGATGTTCACCTAGCCATGATTTTTGGCGGGGTTCACTCAATTATAATTGATTGAGCTAAGTTGGTTGATTGGCGAGGGTTTCCAAGACTATTGCTCCTAGATCCGTGCCTTAATTTGTGGCTAGGATATCTATTGGCGGTCAATAATTTAGGTGAGATTCGCCGAATGGCCAACTCTTTAGGCTATCTTTTAGCTTCTTTGAGCAATCTAATCACTTCTCATAAGGAGTGAATTTTGTTTTGGGAAAGTTAGTAGAAAGGCTTATAACTAGCCCCTTCCCTTTTTAATCTCTTCCACCTTCATCTTCTCTATATCTAAGTCTACTCCTACTCGACTGGAGTTGCTTTTTGATAGAGAAGCCTAAATCAAGCGGCTTAAATAAGAGTTGCCCTATGTAGGTGGCAGTTTTGTGGAGGAGACTTAGGTTCTCCACTAATTAGTGGACTTGACTTCGGCTGGGAAAGTTTGTCTCGAACAAACACTCGAGAATAAGTTAGAGGTATAGCACGAAGTGAATCATGAAAGGAACGTATGCAGCTTTGAATTCCATGCTTTGCGTAGGACCATTCGGAGGCTTCGATGGAACTTGAAGAAGGATCCTTGGAGTTCTACGAGTGAGGACTTAAAGAGTGATTAGGTTCCACAAGTGTGGACATAGAGAGTGACTAGGTGTCTTCTGTCTTTCTCGGACTAAATACCCTTCCTTGTTTTCTTGTTTTCTTTTTGTTCCTCCCTCAACCACCATACAATATGGGGGAATAGGAGCTTCCTTGTCTTATAGTTTGAAGGTCTGGAGATTGTTTGTATGAAATAGGGTTTGTGATCAATGAAAGAATGAAATATTTGTAGAATTGTTCATTCTTGTGTTTTTTTACCTCTTCATGGTTTGCTTGTTAGACTTAAGGTGGAGGTTGGATTTTGCATGTGATTCGCCAAGTGAACCTTTCTGTAAATTTGGCGAAGTTCGCTGAGTTAGTTAGCAAACTTCACTCGATATTTGAGTGAAGCTCACTGAGTTAGTCAGTGCAGCTCGCTGAGACGATTTTTAAATTTTAAATTCATAGTTTTACTCCTTTGATTGGAGGTGAAGATCACTCATGGGTGAAGCTTGGGTAATCTTTAGGTGAAGTTCAGGGCAAAATCTTTGAGCAAAGTTTGGGGCGAGATGTTTTGGTGAGGCTAGTTGAAGAGTCTGTAAATAGACTATTCATCTTCTTTTTCTTTCACTTTTCTTCTAAAATCCTATTCCCTTAAAATCTTCAAGTTTTCTTACCAGTTTCAGACTCTTTCATCTTAATGACTCCAGCTTGACAAGGGAAAATAAGTTATTGGTAGATCTCATTGGCCACAGCTCATCGCTAGGCAACCACAGTTGGAGATGAAGTAGGATAACTTCAAAAACTCAGCCTTTGTCCGATTTGTCATCAAACGCAAGGCTATTGGTTGCTAAAGTAATGCCCATTAGGCTCGAATAGTGCTTTAAAGCACTCGAGTTAGCTTTGCCATTGACGGTGAGGTTTAACTGATCTCTTTAGGTTGTGTTTCATGGCTTTACTGGCGACAACGAAGCTTTGACAGTTACCATCAATGGTGCTTCTCATGGCAAACTTTGCTCCTCATAGGAGGTTTATTGTTTTAGCCTATTGGGTTTCTGGATGAACTTCTCTTAAACATCAAACCCCACTTGAGTGGGGGTATACTGTTTTAACCTATTAGGCTTCTAAGTGAACTTTGCTGGTTGGCTGCTATTGGGGGAGCTTCGCCTAGAATTGTAGCACTCAGTCAATTTTTTAGCTCAGTGGTGGGTGAACTTTTCTTATTCATGAGCTTCATTCAAGTAAGTCTAGTGAGCTTGGCTTTGTTAGACCCTAGAGGGGGGGGGGATTTGGGTCTTATGCTAATCTAATCCGATTTTATGCTAATAAAAACTAATTAACAAGTTATCCTAGCAAGTATGAAATACAACAATATATATGAGCTAGGATAAACAATATGAACAACGAGATATATCATAACAATGAGATATAAGCAATGTATGTGCAAGGATATATAAACAACACAAGGGTAAATAATCTAAACTAGATAGTGGACAAACTAAATAGTGAGACAATGGCGAAATGAGCAATGAGCACAAATAAGAATAAACGCCAAGGCACACTAAAACACAATCAAATGATCACGGAGTTCGGATCTTCCGTCCTACTTCTCTGCTCCCCACTCCCGGGGATAAATCCACTATCACAACCGGGTTTTCTACGCTCACCCGAATAACGTTTACAACCACACTATGTCGGTTTTCAACGCTCACCGATCAACATATACACTCACTCACAATGTCGGTTTTCAACGTTCACCGATCAACGTCCACTCCTCACACTTGGTTTTCTAGCTAACCGAAAACTTTACAATCTCATAATTGTAACAAATAATAAATTTGTTCTCTACAATAGATGAGAACTCAATATAGCTCACTCTCAATTATTACAACTCCCCACAACCCAAATTATACTATGAATGTAAATACAATAAGCTCAATGGTTGTGCATGTAAGCAATGAGAAAATAAAATCAAATCTAAACTCAATATAAAACCTAGCTTTAAAAAATGATAATCAAATAACTAAGCAAATGTAAAGCTAGATAAAAGTTTAGAAAACTTCTCAATAGATGAAGAGGTAGAGGAAGAGTAGTTGGATGCTCAAACACCAATGGTTGATCTCCTCAAGCTCTGGTGAAATTGATATCACCAAACAAACTCTCAATTTGCTTAAAAGCTTTTTAAACAAAACTTAAACTAAACACAAACCCTTGTTAAAACTTGTTTAAAACACTCTCTTGGATGTGGAAAATAGTTATGGCAAAGGGGTATATATAGGGTAGAAGAAAACAACCAAAAAAATCTTAAAAACCCACTAAAAAAACAAAAAACAGAAGTTATCATTACTGTTCAATGGTCGGGTGCTACAGTAACAGCGGTCGACCGTGCTACAGTGTGGTCAACCACACAGTTCTCAGACAGTTTCTGTTTTTTAAAGATTCTGGAATTTTGCGTATCTGACTTTGTAAAATCAATTAAAAATAGTAAATCAACTCCAAAAATCATAAAATTCTGTAGAAAGGTTCTAGACATGTAGGTAAACATGTTAGAGAAAGAATTTCTAAAATATCATTTCCCACTTGAGAGAAATAATTGTTTGAACATAGATATACAGTTTCTAAAAAAACTGCTGAAAATACGATTTTGTAAATTCAATTGAAAATAACTAAACAACTCCAAAATTAGTAAAACTTGGAAAAATATTTGTATATATGATGATAAATATATAAACAAAGAAAATTTTTCAAATTGCAATTCCCAATTGTGAAAATTTATCTGTTTTGTAAAAACATGCACGGACACATGCACGTACATGAACAAAAAACTTGATTTTTCCAAAAAACGAGTTCAAACAACTTGAAAACACTTTAGAATGGATTTGTAGACATTATACAAGATATGAAAATAGTGTGAACAAGTCTTTAATCTATAAACACAATATTTTTCTAAATATAATAGAATATAAAACAAACAAAAGTGTATATGAAGATATATATTGTTTCATATCTACTTAACTAAACCAAAACAACTTAACCATATGAAAACAAACATGTATATATATAAATATGTATTTGTTTCATATTTAAACTTGAAAATC
>BQKN01000539.1:486523-549375 GCA_022839385.1 Asparagus kiusianus
TCTTGATCTTCAATAAGCTTGACTTGGTACACTTGCGGATGAAGCTATAACTTGGATCTTCAATTTGAATTGCATAGGCTTCACTCCACAATTCCACAAACCTCCATTGGATATCATCGTTGAAGCTTGATTTCATCCATCCTCCAACATGTTGTTTGTCTACAATAAATAAAAAAACACAAATACTAGACAAACAATATTAGTGATAAATTGTTTGTTAAATATCATCAAAACAAAGAGGCCAATAATCTCCCCTTTTTTTATGATGACAAATAATTTACAAAAAAGGATATATGCATGAAAGAAAATAAATATATAAATTATAATTCACATGCATATAGACAAGGAAATGTATACTTACAACATTTCTCCCCCTTTGACAACATCAAAAAGGGGAAAACAAGGAATGAACAGAGCGAAAGCTCCCCCTACAATAAGCATGGGTGAGTATAACAAAAAATATATATAGGGATTGCTCCCCCTATCAGAATGCCTCATGAATGTATGAAATGAAGACTAAGGCATACATATGTGAGTAAGCATAAATGCTAAACACAACTCACATACAAAAAGATAATGAGAACACATATAAATATATCAATATGAAAATAGTGTCTCATCATAAAAATATTAAACTCATGTATAAAAGTAGATTTATGAAATCAAAAGAAAAGATACATGAAAATCATGCAAAGAGTTTTCAAATGAAAACAAATCAACCAAATAAAATATAAATCAAATTAAATCCATAAACATAAAATTTTCAAAACAAAAAAATGAAAAATAAAAACATTAAAAAATTTTGGTTTAAAAAAATCAAAATGGTTTTGGCAACCAAACACTATTGGTGCCGAAATATTTAGGGACATGACCCCTATCATTTAAGCTCAAAGACCTAGGCTTATGAACCCTCTTAAGCGCATGTGGTGCACGAACATGGTCATAACAAAAATTACTCAAATGACCCTTCCGATTGCAACAAGTACAATGGAATGGAAGCATTTGCTTATGTTGACCAAACGGTTGTGCTCGGAAAATATTAGAAACATTTGCAAACATGAATGGTCTTTTAAAATTATTTTGCAAATGTGAAACTCTCTTTAAATCAAAACAAAATTGGGCCAAATTACCAAATTGACCACAAAACTCATATTTGTACATATGGGCATGTTTATGATGATCTATACGTGTGTGTACATGTGAGCTTGATAATGAAGCTTGATGGGATGCACAAACATGATTAAGCTTGATGTGTTTTTGTGCATTATAACAAAATCTAGCAAGGTGGCCTTTACGATCGCAATTAGTGCATTTATAGACTTTGTTATACATGTGTGCATAGTGTGTAGGTTTTTTTAGAAGAGTTTGCATTAGACTTTACACACAAGTCCATAAGCTTGTTATGTTTATCAATGCATGTGTTTAAGGTTGAATCCAAAACAGATATGTGGTTTTTTATATGATTCAACTCATCATTAGATACAACATCATTGATAATAGAAGTAGAGCATGTATGATTATTCTTAAAAGAATCAAATTCATTTCTAATGCATTCTACTTCTAGCATGGCATTATCTTTCTCATGAGTTAACTTACAAAAGTTTGAAATTAAAGAATCATGATCCAATTTTAATTTTTTATTATTTTCTTTAAGGATCATATTCTTATTAGAAATAGTATCAAACTTAGAAGCTAAAGACTCATAATCGGATTTTAAAATTACATGCTTTCTTTGTAAATCAATAAAATCATTTTGCAATTTCTTGTAGGCATGCAATAATTTATCACTAGCACAAGCAAGTTCATCACTAGATAAATTATTATCGGGTTCGAACTCACAAACCTCACTAAGGCTATCGCCTAGTGGCCGTGTGCATGATGCTCCATATAAACTTGAAGCCGGATCCTCCAAAAGCTTGTCGGATCGCCTCCAAGTCCCTTTGATGTGCTTCAATAAATTTTCATAAGGTGTAAGCACTATCAAAATGAACAAACTTGTTAGACAAAGATGAATCAAATGCATTATGTAAGAATTCTAACAAGAGCTTGTTCATAATAAATAATCTTTTATTATTTTTATTCTACTTGGATTTCTCCAATGTGGGCACAATATAAGCACAATCAATTACTTCCCATAAATTGATATTTTTCGATTGAACAAATATTTTGAATCTAAAACAACATTGAGCATAAGGGAAAACATTGAATTTAGGAGCAATACTAGAATCATAGCCTAAACAAGGTGCACAATTTATGTCCATGATATATAAAAATATATAAGTATGTTATAATATATATATATATTTATATCTGTATATATATATATGCAAGAAAGACAAATGCAATCAAAAATTGGATTACCATAAAAAGATAACTTAGATCCTTAACTCAAGGTGATTAGTCCTTAAATCAAAAAGCACCAAGCTCTGATACCAATTATTAGACCCTAGAGGGGGGGGGGGGTGATTAGGGTTTTATGCTAATCTAATCCGATTTTATACCAATAAAACTAATTAACAAGTTATCCTAGCAAGTATGAAATACAACAATATATATGAGCTAGGATAAACAATATGAACAACGAGATATATCCTAACAATGAGATATAAGCAATGTATATGCAAGGATATATAAACAACACAAGGGTAAATAATCTAAACTAGATAGTAGACAAACTAAATAGTGAGACAATGGTGAAATGAGCAATGAGCACAAATAAGAATAAACACCAAGGCACACTCAAACACAATCAAATGATCACGGAGTTCGGACCTTCCGTCCTACGTCTCTGCTCCCCACTCCCGGGGAGAAATCCACTATCACAATCGAGTTTTCTACGCTCACCCGAATAACGTTTACAACCACACTATGTTGGTTTTCAACGCTCACCGATCAATGTATACACTCATTCACAATGTCAGTTTTCAACGTTCACCGATCAACGTCCACTCCTCACACTCGGTTTTCAAGCTAACCGAAAACTTTACAATCTCACAATTGTAACAAATAATAAATTTGTTCTCTACAATAGATGAGAACTCAATATAGCTCACTCTCAATTGTTACAACTCCCTACAACCCAAATTATACTATGAATGTAAATACAATAAGCTCAATGGTTGTGTGTGTAAGCAATGAGAAAATAAAATTAAATTTAAACTCAATACAAAAACTAGCTTTAAAAAATGATAATCATATAACTAAGCAAATGTAAATCTAGATAAGAGTTTAGAAAACTTCTCAATAGATGAAGAGGTAGAGGAAGAGTAGTTGGATGCTCAAACACCAATGGTTGATCTCCTTAAGCTCTTGTGAAATTGATATCACAAAACAAACTCTTAATTTGCTTAAAAGCTTTTTAAAGAAAACTTAAACTAAACACAAACCCTTGTTAAAACTTGTTTAAAACACTCTCTTGGATGTGGAAAATAGTTATGGCAAAGGGGTATATATAGGGTAGAAGAAAACAACCCAAAAAATCTCAAAAACCCACTAAAAAACCAAAAAACAAAAGTTACCATTACTGTTCAATGGTCAGGTGCTACAGTAACAACGGTCGACCGTGCTACAATGCGATCGACCGCACTGTTCGCAGACAGTTTCTGTTTTTGACAGATTCTGGAATTTTATGTATCTGACTTTGTAAAATCAATTAAAACTAGCAAATCAACTCCAAAAATCATAAAATTTTGAGGAAAGGTTCTAGACATGTAGATAAACATGTTAGAGAAAGAATTTCTGAAATATCATTTTCCAGTTGAGAGGAATTACTGTTTGAACATAGATATACAGTTTCTAAAAAAACTACTGAAAATACGATTTTGTAAATTCAATTGAAAATAACAAAACAACTCCAAAATTAGTAAAACTTGGGGAAATGTTTGTATATATAATGATAAACATATAAATGAAGAAAATTTTCAAATTGCATTTCCCAATTGTAAAAATGTATCTGTTTTGTAAAAACATGCACGGACACATGCACGTACATGAACAAAAAACTTGATTTTTCCAAAAAACGAGTTCAAACAACTTGGAAACACTTTAGAATGGATTTGTAGACATTATATGAGATATGAAAGTAGTGTGAACAAGTCTTTAATCCATAAACATAATATTTTTCTAAATACAATTGAATATAAAACAAACAAAAGTGTATATGAAGATATATATTGTTTCATATCTACATAACTAAACCAAAACAACTTAACCATATGAAAACAAACATGTATATATATAAATATGTATTTTTTTCATATTTAAACTTGAAAATCAAAACTTATATATATATATATATATATATATATATATATATATATATATATAAAACCAAATACGTGTATGTGTGTATATGATTGAGCTTAGAGTACCAACACACATAATATAAAAACCTAAACTAAATTACGCAAGCTTGATCTTGATCTTCAATAAGCTTGATTTGGTACACTTGCGGATGAAGCTATAACTTGGATCTTCAATTTGAATTGCATAGGCTTCAACTCCATAATTCCACCAACCTCCATTGGATATCATCGTTGAAGCTTGATTCCATCCATCCTCCAACATGTTGTTTGTCTACAATAAATAAGAAAACACAAATACTAGATAAACAACATTAGTGATAAGTTGTTTGTTAAACATCATCAAAATAAAGAGGTCAACAGGCTTCTGTGTAGGACTCAACACTTAGTTGAATTTCAGGTCAAGTCTTCTAACTTGCTTTTTCTTCTTCGTGTAGTTCCCCTATAATATACGCCTGTCAGTAGGCATAATCTTTTTAGCCATAATAGAACTCAGGATCTATTGATGTTCCATGTCTTTAGGGGCAATATTCCTCTCTTCTATGAGGAATGTAGCTCAAAGTAGAGAGACCCGATCCATCATGGTAGTTCTGCCGCTCTGAGAAAACTTGTTACGGACGCAAAGTTCTCCATTCCTGGAGAGGATTACTCTGGAAAGCCGCATTTCATATTTGGTGACGGCAATCAGGGGGTCAACACCATCTTCAATTTGGAGAAAGAACAGTGGTATTATACCCATAAGGATCATCTGTTTTATTTTTCAGTGATGGACCGACACACGTCATTCATGTTTCTACAACACATTGTCATTCCTCACCTAGTGCTATTCTCTATTGCCAACAAGAAGGACCATGTTATGGTGGGTAATTTGATGAAAGAAGGAGGTTTTTACAAAGAAGGATGCTCTCAGTATTGTCGGCCTTCTCCCTGGGTTTGTTCAAGAGAATGCTTTGGTGAACGAGGTCCCAATAATCCCGAGCGTGTTCGGCAATCAGTTTACCAAAATCAATGGGAAGTACCCTGAAGAGGATGCCAGGCTCCCTGGGTGGATTAGGGCTATTGAATCAAAGAGGTGGACCATGATGGTTGACTTTTCCCTCACACTTTTGAGGACATATTGATGGAATTGGGGCTATATTTTACAATGCGAGCTTTTCAATATGGCATCGAGATCTGTGCACTAGTGTTATACAGCATTCTTGAGCTGTATAATACTGACACTAATAACTTCTTCACTCTGGTAGGGGGCATCAGGATTGCCCTACATGAAATGTATGAAGTATCCCGATGACTAATAGGGGGAGCGACCATATGAGGAATTCTTCCCCACAACTGATGAGTTGGGAAGTATAGCTCATTACTCCCACGTCATTGAAACTTTTGGGAAGTTGGTTTGCCATTTTCGTATTTTCCACCAAATGGTTATAGGGGTAGCACATGGCACTCATATCGCTCCTGTTCCTTAGGCTGAATACCTATTCAGAAATCTTATGGTGTTCACTCGCCAAAGTGTAGCCCTTTGCCAATAACGGATAGGTGTACTTCTGCATGCGATGTCCTAATCCCAGTAGCCGCCAAGACCAACAAGGATCCTGACTTACCCGACTCTCTGAGTTGACAACTTCTTATATCGACTCGAAGGGCGGTACTTGTCGATTGTTTTGTCGAAGACGACTTGTAACGAGCCTACTAGACCAATTATTCGACGCCTTGCGAGGTTGACTTGAAAGGAGTTACTTCTCGGCCAAGCTAAAGGACTTAAACCTTGAGCTACCCCCACTGGCAACATCGACGTTGCATTTAAAGCTTGGCAGGTGTCATCATGCCTCTAGCCCCGGTAGTCTTCATAACTCATTAGGCCACATCAACACTGCCATGCCTCCAATCACTTCTCATTTAATGCTGAAGTGATCTCTCCTCCAGTCGCCAGCCAACACCTGTAAAGCAAGTACTGACGCAACCACCAGCCCATTCTCCTTCACTGCCATCCTATGCTTAGCTATAATGATAGTTCTACCCTTATACCCCTGGTATAAAGAAGGGGTTTTTTGGCTTCTGATTCTTTGCCTAGCAATATCTGTAAATTCTACTACACTACATAACTCTCATAGTTCTTAATTTCTCCACTCGCTTACCAGTTGACTTGATCATCTGAGGAACCATGGGGGAACCAAGCCCCATCCTCTCATGAGTTTCTACTTATGCAGGCTCAAGCTACTAGACTCAAAATCAGCCCCTCATCAATATCACCCCATCCAACCAATATAATTAACTGTGTGATCAGTTAACATCAATAGTTTGGTGCCCACCATAGGGCTACTTTCTTTTTTTGAGAAAACATATCTAGTTTTGAGAATAGGGGCTGAGTAGTCTTACCTTGTAGAACCACATCAGAGCTACGTTACTCGAGCTTAGCTTGAAGAAACAACTCAGTAGATTTCTCAATCTCTCAAGTAATAACTCACTACTTTCACTGGTGAACTTCTTAGCCAGCTTCCACATCCGCAGCAAGCTACTTTAGCTCTCCCCCTACCTTCTGGAGACCAGAGGTCGGAGACTCATTTAAAAGTAATTCTAGATTGAGGAACCTCATCGACCAGTGTGCGGTGAGCCTATAGTCGCCCATGCGTCGGATACGGGCCACGCAATCTGAGAGAGACTGCTTTTGGTCCGTGAAGGTACAACAGCCCTGATCGACGAGTGAGACACCCGCCACACAGCGTTCTCCAATTCCTCAACCTGGGTCTGTAAGTTAATAGAATCTGAGGGTTTAGACTTCGGACCGTGGCCGGGCACTGCAGCTGAAGAAGAGGCATCACTCCCCGTCTTCTTCGAGGCGGACGCCTTTGCTCGCGGTGCCATCCTGAACAAGAAGGGAACGATGAATACCGTGACCGCTCCATCAAGAAAGAAGAGCATTATATAATGTACGGCTCAAGTACTCGCTTACCATTCGATGCAGCAGTTTGGATCGAACGGTCACAAAGGAGATAGAGCGATTTGGGGTCTCACATGAGCGGTTTCAATCACGATCTCTAGCCAACAGCCTAGATCGGGCGTGGAGAACAAAGAGCTTCCATTATACCACCTTTAATGCGACGCGACGTGCTAACGTTAGCCTAACTGACAAACACGTAAGAACGCGACCAAGCACGTGGCTCACCCAAATCGAGATTCATCCCGCACGAGCCAAGGTTTGCCTACGGCTTGAACTCGCCTGTAGCTAGAGTTAACCTACGGCTTGAACTCGCCTATAACTAGGATTCACCTATAGCTAGAGCTTGCCTACGA
Organism: Asparagus kiusianus; assembly: GCA_022839385.1. Lineage (NCBI taxonomy): Eukaryota > Viridiplantae > Streptophyta > Magnoliopsida > Asparagales > Asparagaceae > Asparagus > Asparagus kiusianus. The sequence continues at coordinate 494,116 of BQKN01000539.1, forward strand.
CTTGAACTCGCCTACAGATAGAATTCACCTACAGCCTGAATTCGTCTATAGATAAAGTCCACTTAAGGCGAACCTACAGAGAAAGATAATGCTAAAGAATGAAAGACAAGGGCAACAGGGAAGAGTATATGTGCAAACACATTTGGGAAACCAAAAGAGCATAACATTCATCAGTTTCTAAGACAATAGATTCGAACAATGTTATGACTTTATAATCAAGCAAGTTATAACATTACATTGAAAGCAAAGTGAGACTGAATGTCTTAACGCTACTTCGGCCCTAAGAGTCTAGTCCAGAAAGTTGAAAGACTCAAGCTCCGCCTTAACTACAACCATCCTTCGGGCATGGTCCTCCCGGGCCTTATCCTCGGCCTCCTTCTGGGGCGGGCCTCGAAGGTTGAAGCAGCAGTAGAATTCTCTTGACATAGCGTCTGAAGATTCCGAGTCGTCTCTTCGATGGCCCGACCAGCATTCTAGCTCTAAAATTGGAGCTCCCTCAGTGTCGTCTCCACTTGCTCCAACTCCGCCCTTAGACCGGAGATGGTGGAAATAAAGGCATCCATCCGGGCCTGCAGTGAACGTTGCTGGTCTGTCAAAAGGGTAATGTGGGAGTCCAAGTCAGCCATATCCTGTGCCCGCACCTCTTGTTCCCACGCGCCCTGACACCGAGCGTGAGATAAGAATGGCTCCATGTTAGCCACCGGATCCGCATGCAACAAGTGCTCCAAGCGCGTGAGGCGCGATTCTAGGTAAAGTAGCCTCGCCGTACAGCATGCAACAAGTCGGGATTCACCCAGCCACCTTAGGTCGGCCACGTGATCCAAGAAGGACTGCTTGAAATCAAAGTACGTCCCCAAACCAAGACTGATGAGGGAAATCACCTGCTTCACAGCATTTTCTAGTTCTTCAATACGGGCAAGTATAGAGAGAAGTTCTGAAGGAACGGGCTCTTGGCCACTAGCAAGCATCGCGATAGGCGGAACCTCGAGGCAAGGCCCTGCTCCAGGCGGTGGATCAGAGTACGAAGCGGACACAACCACAGGCTCCCCGGATTCGTCGTCCGAGACAAGGATAGGCTCAGGCGGAGACCTCTTGATGGCCGGCGCACCCTCTCGAACTGATCAACACAACAAAAGATTAAAAGCGTGAAACAACTCACGAATATTGAATGCAAAGATACCTTCGATGATAGAGGCCTCAACAGTAGTAGAGGAAGGATCCCCCCGTTTCTTTTTCGAGACGGTCACTTTCACTCGCGGAACCATCTCAGATGCAATGAGAGAAAGCTTGGGTGTCCCCTGCAGAAAGCAATGAGTGCTGTAACTTCCTCCAACGAGGAGATGAGCATTATATACACATTGCTCAGATGATCACCCACCGTTCGATTAGATAGTTTGAACCAAACAGCCGAAAGTAAGCCTAGACTATTCAGAATCACGCGTGAAAGGTCAAGATCTGGCCGTTTTAAGCATGATCTCTAGTCAACGGTTCGGATCAGGCACGTGAAACGGAGAGACCTACCACTACGCCGCCGTTAATGCGAAGCGACGTGCTCACATCGTCTTAACTGGCGAGCACATTAATACACAAACAGACGCGTGGCCCACTAAAAACAAGGCCCGCCTACGAGTCGAATTCGTCATTCGAACTCGCGTGGTTTGAGCTCTCCTGATAGCCTGAGCTCGTGTGCCACTTTGGCCTGCCTAATTCAAGTCTAACTACAGTTAAGGTTTCCCCCGCCTTCAAGTTCACCTAAAACCCGTACTTGGTTGGGATTCATCCACAGCTTGAACCAATCCTAATTCCGTCGGCGGCTGAGGTTCACCTATAGTTAGAATTCGCTTGTGGACAGAATTCACCCGGTGCGAATCCACCGACATTTAACTTAGCCGCACCGTTGTGAACAGTGACAAAAATAAAAAAATGCACACACACAAAATGAGAGGAACAATGACCGAGACAAAAGCACGATTCCATTCATTAAGAAAGAGCCGGATACAATGATACAATTAAGACAGATTACAAAGCTCTCAGTCGCGACTCCACCTCGCGAATCTCTTCAACGCGCTTAACCTCGAGCCTCTTCAGGATCTCTCGGTGAATATCCTCCTCAAAGCACGCATGCAAGTCTTGGACATTGTACCTTGCCTCCTTGAGGGCTCGACCTTTCTCCTCAATAGCGTTAACAACCTGTTGTCGTCGAGACCCAAGTTCCTCCAATTCCCCTGTCAGCTATTCGCGAGCCTTCTCCTATGTAGCCAATAAGGCCTGTGCATCAGCAATGGTTTGTTTAGTCTTCATTATCTTCGAAGACAGATGAGAGATACGGAAGTCAGGTAGTGCAGATTCAACCTTAAACCTGAAGATACGGTATTAAAGGTTACCTTTAGGCACGATCGTTGAGGTCGTCGAAGCCCCGGCCTGCTGTCCCATATCAGACGATTGGGGGACAACCTTCAAAGTTATCGGAACCGTCCATGATGCGGCAAACAGAGCACGCGTAGCAGCCCCAGTCACAGGGGTAGTTACTCTAGGAATTAGCACAGGAGTAGCATAATCCTAGCCTTCCGCCACTCTGGTGGCCTCAACCGTATCCTCATGATGGACCTTCTTAGCCGCCTCCTCCCTTGAGCTGCCGGGCGCAGCCTCCCGTTGTCGCTTAGAGAGGAGTGAACTACCAGGAGCTAGAATAGGCATCCCTATCTGCCCAGCTATTGCCTAGAGGAGGGGGTGATTAGGGTCTTAAGGCTATAAACGTGCAATAAAAATAAGAGAAGCAAAACACTACAACCAAAAACAACTAATGTAAAGGAGATAGAGTTAGAAATCGTTATCCTTATGACACACGATGTGTTAACAAGGTTCGGTCCGTTGACCTACATCCTTGCTCCCTAATCTCGATGAGAAATCCACTACACAACCTGGTTTGGAAGCCGGAACTTCTTCTACACAACGATCTCCTCACAATCTCACAACTACACGGTTGATCTCCACTGGATCACACTCCCACACAATTGATCTTCACAAGATCAAGCTCTCAAACAGTAGCAATGGTGTAAAAGCTCTCTCTTTACAAGTCCCTATGGTAAATAGAAAGATTAAACTGAAGCTGGGATGTGAACTTGAGAAAAACACAGAAAACAGGTTTTAAAAATTTTGGCTCTCAGTAAACAAACTCTCTGGTTTTTCAAAAACTTAGTACAATGAGGAAGAAGGAGTGTATGAGTTTAAATAGAAGAGAAACAGCTGTTTGAAACCCATACCCTAATCCCCTAAAATCTGGAAATAATCGGCACCGAAATCAGTACAAAAGACCGTTTGAAAAATAAGCAGCGGTCGACCGTACGATTTCTCGCGGTCGACCGCGAGCCAGTTCAGAAACTAAGAAAAAGTCCAGAGACTTCTGCGGTCGACCGTGGGAATTCTCGAGCTCATGGTCGATCGCGACGGTCGACCGTGAAAGTCTCTGCTGCCCACTGATGAATGAACTCAGGCGCGGTCGACCGTGGCGGTCGGCCGCAAACTGATACATTCAAAAAACTTGGTTTTGACTCTCATAAAAATTCTGTAAAATATTTAATTGACTTCCAAAAATTGCGAAACTCTGTAAAATATTTTTTACATTTAAGACAAATTGTTTGGAAAAGGAATTTTGCTAATAGGTCCTCATACTTGTGAAAAATAGTATTTTTGTGAAAACGCTCAAAACTATAAGTATGAAAACGTGTGTGTGATATCCCAATAGCTTCAATTTAAATCTAAACTACTTGCCTACATTTTAGCACTAGAGGAAAAATAAAAACTAGCTAATATCCTCACGTAGAATACAATTCTTTGAGTCTTGATATAGCTTGAGTTGGATGAAGCTTCTTATTACATTTGGTGTTCTTGAATGAACGTTGCTTCATCACTATGCCTCCTCCTCCTTTGGATATCATTGTTGTAACGTATATTCCATCCAATCCTTCATTTATAGCACTAACATGCTTGATATATATATTGACTACATTTTCACTCAACAAACAATTAGTATCGATAATGGTGGTTGTAAAACATCATCAAAACATAAGGGCTAACAATCTCCCCCTTTTTGATGATGACAACCAACTATTATATAGGATAAAAATAAATATAGCTTATAGATAGTAGTTCCCCCTATCTATGAGCTCCCCCTTACTATGTGCACAAATGCGGAGATTTCTCTCCCCCTTTGTCACCATCAAAATGGGGTAAAAATAAACAAAAATGCATGTGAAATGCAACTAAACAAGCAAGCAAATAGAACTTTCACATAGTGCATAAGCGCAAACCATTTCTTATGCGATAAAAATCATATTCACCAAGAGGCTTGGTAAATATATCTGCTAATTGAGATTTTATGTCAACAAACACAAGTGATACATCTTGTCACTCTACATGATCGCGTAACAAATGATGGCGCACATCAATATGCTTGGTTCTAGAATGCAAAACCGAATTTTTTGAAATATTGATAGCACTAGTGTTATCACAAAAGATTTTTATATTTTGAAAATTCAAATCATAGTCAACTAAGCTTTGTTTCATCTACAAAACTTGGGCACAACATAAGACGGCGGTAATATATTCCTCTTTTATAGTGTACAATACAACATAATTTTGTTTCTTGGAAGCTCAAGATACAAGAGAATTTCCTAAGAATTGGCATGTTCCACTCGTACTCTTGCGATCTACCTTACATCCGGTAAAGTCGGTATCACAAAAACCATATAAATCAAAAGAGATGCTCTTTGGATAAAACAAACCAAGATCGATAGTTCCAGGCACATATTTAATAATTCTCTTAACGGCAATCAAATGAGATGCTTTAGAAGAAGCTCGAAAATGTGCACATGCACACACACTAAACATGATATCGGGTCTACTAGCGGTGAGATAAAGAAGACTACCTATCATACATCGGTATAGTTTTTGGTCCACATCCTCACCATTATCATCCGCATCAAGCTTGACATTTGTACTCATGGGAGTTGGTGCATGTTTAGAGTTCTCTAAATTAAATTTCTTCACCAATTCTCTAGCATATTTGCTTTGAGAAATGAATATCCCATCCTTAATTTGCTTGACTTGGAGCCCGAGAAAGAATGTGAGCTCTCCCATCATGCTCATTTTTCCTTTTTCTCACAAAAAGAGTATTATCAATTTTTCTTTTAGAGAAACCATTTCCAAGAAGAAAACTAGAGAGGCGAGCATACCAAGCTCTAGGAGCTTGTTTCAACCCATATAAAGCTTTTTGAACCCGGTAAACATTATTAGGAAAAGCATGATCAATAAAACCGGGGGGTTGCTCAACATATACTTCCTCTTCTATAAAACCATTTAAAAAGGAACTTTTAACATCCATTTGAAATAATTTAAAATCTTTAAAGCTAGCAAATACCAAAAACATCCTAATAGATTCCAACCTTGCAACCGGTGCAAAGGTTTCATCATAGTCTATACCCTCCTCCTGATTGTATCCTTGGGCAACCAAACGAGCTTTATTTCTAGTAAGAATGCCATGTTCATCAAGTTTGTTTCTAAAAACCCATTTTGTTCCAATTATACTAGCATTGTTAGGTCTAGGAACTAGTTTCCAAACATCATTTCTTTTAAAATTGTTTAGTTCATCATGCATAGCTAAAACCCAAAATTTATCATTTAAAGCATCATTAACCTTCTTGGGTTCTAATTGAGATAGAAAAGCAACATTTCCACACTCACTCAAGGCCTTTGAGCGAGTAATAACCCCTTGTGAAGGACTCCCAATAATTTGCTCATTTGGATGATTTGATGCGAATTTCCATGCTTTGGGAAGTTCTTCCTGAACATGAGTGTTGGTGCTTTCCACATCCTTTTGTGCTTCTATTGAGGGTGTATTTATAGGTTGCATAAGTTCAAATCCTCCCTCAACATCATCATCGTCTTTCCTAAGCAAAATCACTTGTGAACCAATATTAGTCTCATCAAAAGTAACGTTTATAAATTCTTCAACAACAAGAGTTCGTTTGTTGAAGACCCTATAAACCTTACTTCGAGGTGCATACCCTAAGAAAATGCCAACATCAATTTTGGAATCAAATTTATCATGATGATCTTTTATGTTTAAAATAAAACATTTATAACCAAAGATATGAAAATAACTAATAAAAGGAGTTTTTCCATAAAATAGTTAATAAGGAGTTTTCTTAAGCTTTGGTCTAATCAAAACACGATTTAAAACATGGCAAGCCGTAGTGACGGCTTCCGCCCAAAAATATTTAGGCAAATCAAAGGAGTTTAACATAGTTCGTGCCATCTCTTGTATGGTTCGATTTTTCCACTCAACAATTCCATTTTGTTGTGGTGTTCTCGGAGCAGACAACATATGAGTTATACCACGATGCGCACAAAAATCATAAAAAGAAATATTTAAAAATTCACCACCATGATCACTTCTTATTTTAACTACTTTCAAATCTTTTTCATTCTCAATTCTCTTAACATGATTTGAAAACTCATCAAAACATTCATCTTTACTAGCAAGAAAGATTATCCATGTAAAACGAGAAAAATCATCAATGATGACAAAAACATAGTGTTTGCCACCAAGAGAGGTAACACGCATAGGACCAAATAAATCAAGATGAAGTAATTGCAAGGGTTTAGAAGTTGATACCTCATTGATGGATTTGAAGGTAGACTTAGTTTGTTTACCTTTAGCACAATCTTCGCATATGGTATCTTTGATGAAATGCAAGTTTGGTAACCCTTTAACAAGATTCCTCTTGGACAATTTGGATATTAATTCCACATTTGCGTGTCCAAGCCTTTTATGCCAAATCCAAGGGTTTTCATCAATTGTCGTAAGACACTTCACATCTTGATTCACTAATTCATTCATCTCAAAAATGTACACATTAGATTTTCGATTGGCAACAAAACCAATTTTTTCATTCATACTAATAATGCATTTGTCCGGTTTAAAGGAAATATCAAAACCTTTATCACTCAATTGGCTAATGCTAAGAAGATTGTGATTCAAACCATTAACCAAATAAACATCTTCTATAACGGGAGAGGGTATCTTACCAATACACCCAATGCCAATGATTTTACCTTTCTCTCCACCACCGAAGGAGACGCTACCTCCTTCAATCCTTGATAGGGTTGCGAAAAGTTCTTTGTTGCCCGTCATATGATGTGAGCAACCACTATCAAGGTACCACATCTCTCTACGTCGTTGCCGCGATGTTCCCTACAAGAGATGAATGTGTAGTAACTTTAGGTACCCAAATCTTGGGTCCTTGGTGGTTAGTAAGCTTGGTACCTTTGGGTACCCATGTCATGCCATAAAAATCATGATTATCTGTGATCCTACAATGAGTAGAAATATGACCATGTTTCATGTAATATGTGCACACAAAATTTCTCTTGTGTGTAGGAGCATAAAATCTATGAAATCTATTTCTATTATGGTGATGATGATTAGCATAAGCATGAGTGGGTCTAATCCTACCACTCTCAATTTCTAATCTTACAATCTTGGATCTCAATTGTTTGTTTTCAAAATTAAGATCTCCTAGCAATTCATCTTTTAATGCAAGAGAAGTTTGTAGTTCTTCTAGTTGGGCATCACAAGAAGCATGCAACTTTTTAAAGGAAGAAAATTCTTTTGACATCTTTTTAAATTCAACGTTTAATTCTTCTAAAGCCGTAGCTAGATCACATTGCATAATAAAAGGATTCACTTTCGGTGTCGGAAACTACTACCTTTTCATAGGCCATGAAGCAAATATTAGGATCATGAAGAGCAAGTTTAGCTCATTCTTCATTGCTATCCGAATCACTTGGTTCGGATTCTTCCCATCCGGCATACATGGCTTTCTTCTTCTTATACTTCATATATTTCTCCTTAAGCTTGGGGCAATCTTTGGCGATATGGCCCGGTTCATTGCATTCAAAACATTTTCCTACATGTGAAAATTTGTTGTTAGATCGGGGTTTAAACTTCTTGTTCATTTGAATGAGTCTAGAAATTCTTCTAGAGAGGTGAGCCACTTCTCTAGAAAAATCAACTTCACTCTCCGACGATGATGATGAGGAATTATCACTAGCTCCTTTGAGAGCTATAGTCTTCATCTTTGGTGATGGCTCCTCAACTTCCCATGGGTTCACTTCCTCCTTCTCCTTTCCCTTGAGCTTTTTCTCATGAACCTTAAGCTTGCCGATGAGGCCATCGAGAGCTAGAGTGGTGAGATCATGAGCTTCCTCTATGGCCGTAGCTTTAGGTTCCCATATTGGAGTTAATGAACGGAGAATCTTGTAGTTCGTCTCTTAGATAGTTAACTTCTTTTCAAGACTATGCAATTCATTGATTATGTTAGTGAAGTGAGAAAATATAACATCAATGGATTCATTTGGAAGCATCTTAAATAACTTATATTCATGCATAAGCCCACTAATTTTGGATTCCTTAACTTGGGGGGTTCCTTCATGTGTAATACATAATTTTACCCATATTTCGTATGCGGTTGTACATGTGGAAACTCTATTATACTTATTGGGGGAAAGACCGCAAATTAAGGCATTCATAGCCTTTGTATTGAGATTGGCTTGGTGCCTTTCTCCATAGGTCATAGTCCCGACTTTGGGCTTTTCTACATATTTTTTCTCTATGAGTTCTAGGATGTCAAGATCAATGCAACGAAGGTAAATCCTCATCCTAGCCTTCCAATAAGAAAAATTACTACCAGTGAAAAGTGGTGGTCTAGTGGTGGATTATCCCTCTAGCATATGCACATTCATTGAAGCCTTCATAAGATCTTTTCTCTAAGGTGGTTAGACCAAAAACTAATATAGAGACCAAGCTCTGATACTAATTGTTAGACCCTAGAGGGGGGGGGGGTGATTAGGGTCTTAAGGCTATAAACATGTAATAAAAATAAGACAAGCAAAACACTACAACCAATAACAACTAATGTAAAGGAGATAGAGTTAGAAATCGTTATCCTTGTGACACGCGATGTGTTAACGAGGTTCGGTCCGCTGACCTACGTCCCCGCTCCCCACTCTCGAGGAGAAATCCACTACACAACCCGGTTTTAAAGCCGGAACTTCTTCTACACAATGATCTCCTCACAATCTCACAACTACACAGTTGATCTCCACTGGATCACACTCCCACACAATTGATCTTCACAAGATCAAGCTCTCAAACAGTAGCAATGGTGTAAAAGCTCTCTCTTTACAAGTCCCTATGGTAAAGAGAAAGATTAAACTGAAGCTGGGATGTGAACTTGAGAAAAACACAGAAAACAGTTTTTAAAATTTTGGCTCTCAGTAAACAAACTCTCTGGTTTTTCAAAAACTTAGGACAAAGAGGAAGAAGGAGTGTATGAGTTTAAATAGAAGAGAAACAGCTGTTTAAAACCCATACCCTAATCCCCCAAAATCTGGAAACAATCGGTGCCGAAATCAGTACAAAAGACCGTTTGAAAAATAAGCGACGGTCGACCGTATGATTTCTCGCGGTCGACCGCGAGTCAGTTCAGAAACTAAGAAAAATTCCAGAGACTTCTGCGGTCGACCGTGGCAGTTGACTGTAGGAATTCTCGAGCTCACGGTCGACCGCGGTGGTCGATCGTGAAAGTCTCTGCTGCCCACTGATGAATGAACTCAGGCGCGGTCGACCGTGGCGGTCGATCGGAAACTGATACATTCAAAAAACTTGGTTTTGACTCTCATAAAAATTCTGTAAAATATTTAATTGACTTCTAAAAATTATGAAACTTTGTAAAATATTTTTTACATTAAAAATAAATTATTTGGAAAAGGAATTTTGCTAATAGGTCCTCATACTTGTGAAAAATAGTATTTTTGTGAAAACGCTTAAAACTATAAGTATGAAAAAGTGTGTGTGATATCCCAATAGCTTCAATTTAAATCTAAACTACTTGCTTACATTTTAGCACTAGAGAGAAAATAAAAACTAGCTAATATCCTCACGTAGAATATAATTTTTTGAGTCTTGATATAGCTTGAGTTGGATGAAGCTTCTTATTACATTTGGTGTTCTTGAATGAACGTTGCTTCATCACTATGCCTCCTCCTCCTTTGGGTATCATTGTTGTAGTGTATATTCCATCCAATCCTCCATTTATGGTACTAACATGCTTGATATATATATTGATTATATTTTCACTCAACAAGCAATTAGTACCGATAATGGTGGTTGTAAAACATCATCAAAACATAAGGGCTAACAGCTATCGCCCCCCGGAACTGTTCTAGACGTTCACCCGCCCGGGCCAGCTCATCAGATACTCTCTGCTCACTGGTAGGGTCTAACTGAGGGTAAGGAGGCGGAGCGTGAGCCTCAAAGGCCCCAAAGTCCCCCAAACCCGCCTAAAGATCCTCGGTATCCTTGGCAGGGGCCTCTTCAAACCACTCCCCGGCGGTCTGACGACCCCTTCGTCTTGACGGGTGGGAAGCCACCCTTAAGCGGCTTCCATGTTCCACTAAGCAAGAACTCTGGAACCGAAAGCACTTAGGATTAGCACTGGCGCCCTGGTACCACCGGCAATATAGGAGCGTATGGTGAAGGTTGTGATCCTTCGCGGGTAGTTGGAAATGCACGTTGGTGCAGCTAGCATGGGTCCAGAACCACCCCTGTGCTCCGTCCACTAACCCTCCTTCATAATGCAAGTGAGGGTTGATTTTCCCGACATACAGCTGATCATACCCGAATTAACGGGCAACCCTGCAAAGAAAATAAGGCTCAAGATAGCATACTGAGCCAATTCGTACGACGTGATTCCCCGGCCGGAAGTTCACCAGCCATCGAAAGGCGCCACGAGAAAGGATGGTGTTATGGTCCACCGTCGATAAGTTCCGAAGGGACTTGCCATACCCTCCACCACTAAAGTAGGGGAAGAATCGGTGAAAATTGTAGTGACCAAAGTGGAACAGCGTCTTCCTCATTATGTAATGTCTCTACACTTCCAAGAGCATCTCTCCAGACGTTGGACGAACGGGACGAACCCTTCCTCTTGGAGAGCTGCTAGGGCGCTCATCAAACACTTACAGTGGTTAAAGAACCACACCATCAAGTAGGTGTACGGTAGCCCAGCTCTAGGATTAGGAGTCTTAGCAACTCCACCTCCCCCCTCGTCAACGTGCAACACACGACAAAATTAGGTCGTCAATGTGCGGAGCCCCCTTTGGATATAGGCCATCGTCGCCAACACCAACGCATAAGGCCTCCCATAGGCCAATCGAACCACTTGATAGGAAACCTCCACCGGGAGCACCTCGAAAGAGTGAGTAGGAACCACGCATCTCTTTAACCACAGCATGAGGTACCCCGCTAGCAGAGCCTTGTCGGATATAGGGGACCTAGACTGATGATGGAACGATTGGAAGGTCATCCCAAATTTGAACCCACCCTCGTCATGCTCATGGGTCTCGGCGACACCCCCTTCGGTCATTCGCCTTTCCACTTCGGCCTGGTCACACTCGCCCAGCGGTAGAGTAGGCTTTCCCTTGACATCATTTTTCGGGAACAAATAGTCAGCCCAGTTCTTATGACTGATCCCCAGAGCCCTCTTCTTCTTGCCTTTATGGTCCACTACCCCTAGGGTGTTGAGGCATATGTGGTAGTGGCCGAGCAGCTCCCATAGAGTCTCCACCATCAGAGGGAATCGAGCCGAAAGGTGGTCAATCTCATCTTGACCCGGTATGTACTATTCGTAGGGGAAGTTTCCCAAAGGCAACCCCGACACGTCATACATTTCATGGAGAGTTATGTCAAGCTCACCATTAGGAGTGAAGAACGTATCGCTGTCCAGACAATAAAGCTCCAGGATACTGTGGAAGTAAGGAGCGTTGATCTTCAGACCATGTTGATTGGCTCGGATAGCCACATACAGCTCTGAACCCGCATGGTCAGAATTCTCAGCCAAGATGTACTCGGTGATCTTAAACCACAAAGTGCTGCTACCAGGCACGAAGTGGATCCACCCTGGAGCTCTGAAGCCCTTCGGGGAAACTACCCCGCAACCCGGAAGAAACGATTATGGAAGGTCTCCGCCACCGTAGTCGTCTCCCCGACGGGCAATTCGTTATGCAGTAGGCCGGGACGCAAAGCGGTCACGCGGTTACAAGAGCTATCGACCCCATACCCAGCCATGGAGCCCGTGAAGACCCCGCAAGTCACCCCATCTTGAGTTAGGGTCAGATCCCAGTTCATCATTCTCAGAATCGTAAGCGACCGCAACTCAACGATTAAGAACCCTCTAGGCATACTGGGAAGATAGTGGTAGACTCCATCCACAACACGGAGCCATCTGCTCTCTCTAAGAAATAGAGTCGTAGGGTCATTAGTGGCATCACCAAACAAGAACTGAGGCTTTTTCAGCTCCGTCCTAGCCACGTCTGTCAACGCTGCGTCTGTAGTCAACTCGCGCAACGTCAAGTGGTGCCCGTCGGTCACTCTCTTGACTAATTCATCCGGCTTGTTGGCAACAAACGCGGGTATAAGATCAAGAAGAGGGAATTGGGAAGGGACCGTATAGCTCGTGCCACCGGCAAGACCAATGACTACGCCTTTCGGGAGGGCCTCATCAGAAAAAGTGGCTGCAAGGCAAAGCCGAAAAGTTAGAACAGAATCCACTCTTAGAGTCGAAAACTTTCTTGAGTCCCCCAAACTAGCGAATCTCACTCGGCGAAACCAATTTTTTCCGACAAGCGTTGAATTCACCCGACAAGGGGAAAATTCACTTGACAAGAGTAGAACTCGCCTGTCAAAGCAGAATTCGCCATAACTCGATGAAAACCAATTTCGCCTGTCAAAGCAGAAGTCGCCCTCACCCGACGAAAGTTGAATCCGCCTGAAAAAGGCTAGTTTCACCCAAATCGGGAAAATTGCAAAAATGGCAAAATCCATTAGAGAAGACAAGCAGTGCTCATCTTCCCGACCCAGCAGCGGTCGTTGATACGAAGTCGTTGAACAACCCACTAAACTTACCCAAGTATGTTCCAGGAGGGCTGGCGGCCGTACCGACGGCGAGGCCACCAGGATGGTGACCGATACCCTTTCCCTTCGAAACATATTTCTTAGCTTTTGGTGCCATATCGAAGAAGTCGAAGATGGAAGCTGAGTTCTCTTAAGGATTTGAGCAGGCAAAATTTATGGGTACAGTGATTTCCCTAAAGAGGAAGAAGAGGCTTATTTAAAGGCAAGACGTTTGCGGTTGATAGGCATGACCATGATTGAAGTCGACGGTCCGGAGCACTTGCGATTAGGAGACGTGGCCATGATCGACGGCTCAGATCCCTCTCAACAGTTCAAATTCGATGGTTACAGACAAACTAACGAAAAAAAAGGATGGGCCGGGTAGGCTAAACCTAAAAGCCCAAACCAAGAGATGGTTTTTTGGTGGATCTAACGGCCGAGTTCAAAAGACAGCTTCTGAAAGCGACGGCACGATTCGTTACCGGGCGAGGCGTGTGAAAACGAAGTTGCCTTATTAAATCACATTTAATGCTATCTGACAAGCCTATGCAGCCCCAGCTGCCAGGAACCGATCCGCCCGCGAATACATTACTCGCCTTCCGCTTTTCTCAGAATTAGTGTACGAAGACAGACCTCGCTTGCACTATCCCATTCGCCTGTTCAATCCACTTCGCCTGTAGGATTGACCTCGTCGACACTCCGTCGCTCGCCTGTTGGTTTAACTTACCCTAAACGCCGAATTGAAGCTCGCCCAAGCAAGACGTACGCGCCTGCATTGCCAGACTCATCGAGCAGTGTGACCTGTTGACGCCCCCTTGGCCGCTCATGCGAGTAACGACCGCCTGAAGGATAAGTCATTACATTTAGACAACACAGCCTAGCCTAATTATGGCCTAAATGGTCGAGATTAACCCAAACCAATGCCCCAAAAGGCTAAGGTTAGAGAGGAAATCTTAGCATCGAGCCTAAGAGAAATCTCTCGACAACTCATCATACTGAGGGGAATAGTATGGCTAGCCTGATTCAAACGATAATCGGTAAAGGCAAGTAAAACCCGTTGATAGCTGGGGGTTTGCTAAAAATCCTAAGAGAAACAAGAGAAAGAGATCATATGTGCATAACATCAAAATAGCCAAAAACATAATAATTCATTCAGCCAATATAAAAGGTTATCAAAGTCATGACAAGTTGTCCAAACAAGATGGCGACAAATCTTTCAAATAGAATTATAACAAAAAACACAAAGAAACACGAGCATATCCTAAGAACTAATCCCCCCGTCAGTCCTAGTCCATCTCGGTCAGAGATGCAAGTTCAGCTTTGATCTTGGCTACTTTCTCTGCCCGATCCGCTCGAACCCAGTCTTCCGCCTCCTTCCGGATCTTAGCCTCACAAGCAGCAGCAGCAGCAGCGGAGCTCTCTTGACAGAGTGCCTGAAGAGTCTGCATCTCCTTTTCAATAGCATCATGAACGTCCGCGCTTTTGAGCCGCAAGTCCCTCAGAGTCGCCTCTTCCTACATCAGCTGAGCCTTCATTCGGGCGATGGTGTAGGTTGAAGCGTTGATTTACGCCTGCAGTAGACATTATCGGTGGAGCAAATGCGAGATGAGACCTCATTGGTCCGACATGTCCTTCTCTCGGATCTCCTACTCACGTACCCCTCTGGTACGGGCCTAACCCATGAACCGCTCCATGTCCGGCTCCGAGTCGGCACACGACAGAGTCTCTAGGCATGTCAGGCACAGCTCAAAATGAAGAAGCTTGACCAAACGACGCGAAGCCTCGCGAGCTTCACCCAAACGCCTAAGATCGGCTATGCAGTTCATGAGAAAGGGTTTCAAGTCAGCATACCTACCCCAACCAAGGCTAACGGTGGAGACCGCTTGCTTCATAGCATTCTCCAGTTGACCGATGAGGTCGTGTACAGATCTAGGACTCGGGGTGATAGACTCCTGATCGGTAGGGACCATGGCAATAGGCTGGATCAAGGGGATCATCACTTCATCATCAAGAGAACGTTGAAAGGACTGAGAGGCTGAAACAGGAGTGTGTTCTTTCTCCTCATCATCAGAGAGGACGATGGGCTCTGGTTGAGCAGCCTCCTCTTACCCATTCGAAGCGTACTTTCTCATTCTTGAAGTCATCTTGAATCAGGGAAGACGAACTTTCTCGAATTGACCCCCATGTAGGGGACGAACACCATATATGCGGAATCTTAACAGCCGAGATTCACTAAGCTCTTTGGAGTAGGCGGTTTCGATTCTACGGTCCAAATCGAACAGCCACGAGCAGGACAGGATGTTTAGAATTCTACGTGAATGGCCAAGATCGGGCAGCTCAAGACACGATCCCTATCGAATCCATGGTTAAGATCAAAAGCGCTATCGAATCCGCAACTTGGAACGGGAGTGCGAAGGCGAGGCGTTATCTTAGTTGGCAAGTGTGGGGACTTACCCACAGACACACAGCCGGCCTTCATAAGTTTGAATTTCGCTCGTAGTGATCCAGCTCCAACGGCACCAATCTCGCCTATCGGCACTAAACGACTCAATCTAACTAGAGGGATCAAAATCACTTGAACAAAGGTCACTTTCATTCAAAGTATTCCAGACCACATTTACAACTTAATTTAGGTTTGAAACTTCAAAGGGGGTCTTGTAGGTTGTGAAAATTGCCTTAACTGAGGAAACCCGCCATTGAGAGTTCAATTTTGCTTGCGTGCTGGACTCGTCAGTACGGGCCAAGCCCATTTAGAGGTAGAACTCACCTATACAAATCGAATTCCTTCAAACTCGCCTACACACTTAACTCGCCTGCACGAGTCAAGTTCTGTCAAACTCGCCTACACACTTAACTCACTTGCACGAGTCAAGTTCCTTCAAATTCGCCTACATGCTCAACTCACCTGCACGAGTTAAGTTCATCTAGGCACCAGGTTCGCCTACACGTCCAAGACGTCAGCAAGATGACCAACAATCTCCTCAGAACTCGCCGGTGTACTAGGCGGCTACGATGTTGTGTATAGGGATGGGCTTTCCCATTCCCCATGATGTGTGGGGAAGGACTATAGTGTTTTGAGCCCCTCAAATAGCCGCTCACGATACGAGTAACCACGCAACCGCCAAGCTCGCCTGTGTACCAGACTCATTCGTACGAAGTGGGTTCGTCCAAGTGACCAGATCTGACTGCACATTCAAACTAATAGCTAAGCGATCAGTGATCTCACCAGATTTGCCTAAGTACTCGGCGGCCGCAATGACATGTACATGGATGGTCCTTCCCATTCCTCACGACATGAGGGGAAGGAGTACAATAATCCAAACCTATCAAGCAGCCGTTCATAGTACAAATGAGAAGCATGACATCTCTTAACAGTAGATGGTCACATCCCATGATTCAGGGAGCAACCACACCATATCTCCTCTATTTAAGGGCCTCTCTTGACTATAGAAAAAGGGTTCAATGTTCGTTTATTGACAGTTCATTGATACAATCAGCGAACCGGACCATCAGCTTTCAGCTCCTTAGGGAGCAAAGGATCTGCTCTTTACAATATTTCTGCACTGTAGCATCTTCCTTAAGTACTTGGCCCCGATCGCTACTGAACTCGGAGACTTGAACTTGACCAACACGAGCTTCTACTGTGTACTGAAGCTCTCCTACAACCTCGATAGAACCGTCCAAGGGAAGCAGACTCAGTGCGAGAACTGAGTGAGGCGTCCTATCGCTACCAAAGTCCCCACGTTAAACAAGGAGGGCATTCCCTATGCTTCTGTTCTAATTTCGATTCATTAGTTTGTAATACGCTACTCTTATAAATACAAATAAAATCCCTATTTCGGGGAAATCAAAATTTACACCTACAGGTATGTTGGGTTGAAGAGTTCTAGAGAAGGACGATTTGATAAATAACCTAAGTGTAGGTAAATATTGACATCATCGATATGATCCATTATGAAGGTATTTCATAACTTAGTTACAATAGATAGTATATCGATATCGGTTTTGCCTACTAAGGGTAGTATGAGGAGTTGATATGACATTTTTAAAGATGTATGACGTTGTATTTCCTGTATTCTTTCTTATTTCATTTATTCTTAGTTTTGGAGTTAATATTTAGCGATTCACAAATTGAGACATATGGTATATACGTGAGGGTTTTCTTTTTTTGATTATTTCGCTCGACGTACCAGTCTTGTGTTGTGTGTTTCTAAGTATTAACCCCAGTTTAGTACATGGTAATGAACTAGGTAGACTATGCACTTATAGGTAGAGCCTCCATCATACCTAGTAGCTCTTTCCCTAGGGGCGAATGGAGATGATCTTGCTAGCATTCTAACGTTGTGGTTTTTACTTCTTTTTAGGCAGCAGAGCAGGGTTTCGGAGAGCCGATGGTTGACAGATTTTCAGTATAGTCGCCGTTATATATGTTTAGTAGTTCTGCTCCACAGATATTTAGTTTATATTTCTAGTTGATGATTAGATTTGCATTACATTTTGAGAGCTGTGGGAGCTTATGTACTTTTTAGTTGACTCTTGTAGTTGAGATTTTGGATCATTTATTTTAGATTGTTGGACATATTTTCTTTTATAGACCTGATTATTTGGAGATTTATCAAATAATTTTGTGTTCTATTTCTTGCCTTCATCTCTTTTATATCTGTTTGTACATGTACTATCTTATTTGATTCCACTAGAGGGATTTTTCTGTGATGGTGAACTATGTTATTGCATAGTATAGGTGCATGGCAGGTTTGACATCCTTGGTTTTACCTTAGACTACGGCCTTGTGTGAACCCGGGGGCGTCATAGTTAGTATTAGAGCTTTAGTTCCAGTATCCCTAGGATCACTCCTGTGTCGAGTTGTGGTGCTAAGATAGAGTTTCCTAGGATTCACGTATAGAGTCCGCTAGAAATTCCTAGAATGAGTGAGGATGTTATATATATATATATATATATATATATATATATATATATAATGCGAAAATTTTGATTTGTTATGATAACAATCTTGCTTTGAATTATAAAGTTTGCTGTGAATGATATGTGATACTATTTTTTCCTCTTGATATATGTTCTGTTATTTATGCTTGAGAGCTCATTTACTATGTCTAACAAGCTCTGCTCCTGCACTTATAGATGTCAGGAAGAGGATGCGGTCATAGAGGTACCCGTGCTCAAGGAGCTGGGTAAGCTGATGTAGAGCCCGAGCTGTAGTAGGTTTCGTAGTATCTGGTTGATCTCATAGCACCTTGGGCAGCCTGGTTAGCGATGATTGAGGAGCAGATAGCGAATAAGGTTCAGCAGGAGACACCTAGTAAGGAAACAACACCGAAAGAAACACCGACAGCTACACCACCACCACTAGTAGTTGATAGGGCCGCTGAGCAGGAGGCTTGGCTTCATTTGGTAGAGAGGCATCAGAAGCTAAGGCTACCAGAATTTTAAGGTACATCAAATTCTCTTGCAGCCTACAAGTGGAAGGAGGATGTAGGGAACATCTTAGATATGCTTAACATGGACACAGTGTAGAAGCAGAGGCTAGCAGCTTTTAGTCTCAAGGGCAGTGCAGGGGGTTGGTATCGTCTTCAGTTTACTCTGGAGAAGTGGATGACCCTTACTTGGGAGGATTTTGTCTACTTCTTCGATAAGCAGCATGTATCGGCTGCAGCAAAAGCTGGGAGGGAGTTAGAGCTAGCTCGACCTGAGCAGGGAGATATATCTGTGACAGACTATGAGAGCAAGTTCGTGGGATTGCTAAGGTTTACAGGCATGTGGCAAACTAGTGAGCGGCAGGCTCAAATATTTTGGATGGGGCTTCACTCGAATTTATGATGTTATCTTCTATCCAGACGATTTCATTCTGTACGAGAGGTTGTAGATGCTGCCATCTCACAAGAGACAGAGACGGCCTTATTTCAGAAGGGCAACGAAGGGAATAGTAAAGTAGGGTAGTCTAGAGACAAAGGAAAGAGGAAGAGACCGATTACAGGACTAGGAGGACCCTAGCAGCAGGGCAAGGGTTCACATCAGCAGTGTTCCCATAAGAAGGGACCGTAATAGGATCAGAGGGAGCACAGATTCCCGGGCGTATGTTTTCATTGTGGTAAATTTGACCATAAGGTAGCAGAGTGTCAGAGTACACCACCAGGAGGCCATCAAGGCAGAGGCTAGGGTCAGCAGCTACAGAACTGTGGACATAGACATCAGCAGCATAGTCGTGGACAAGGTCTACAACAGCAGGGCCGTGGGTATGGCCAGCAACAGAGGATTGAGGCACCGCCAGCAGTCTCGAGGATTGAAGGATAGGTGTGACCTATTCAGGAGACACCGTAGGGACAAATAGTCCCATATGTTCCAGAGCCTACATCACAGCAGCCTTCAGCTACCGGCAGAGTTTATACGGTCGTGCCGCGAGACCATGGTGCGAGTGGGGCCGTGGTGGAAGGTACGTTCCTTGTGAACACCTTTCCAGCCCGTATTCATTTTTGATTCAGGCGCTTCGTATTCTTTTATCTCCTACGATTTTATGGTTAGACTTCAGCTTGTAGCGCAGCTGTTGGATATCCCATTATCTGTGTCTACTCCTTTGGGAGAGATGTCTCTTTTAGAGAGTGTTTGTAGGAGATGTGACGCCAGCTTAGACGATTCTGAATTCGTGATTTGATTGTGTTACGTATGTCTGAGTTCGATGTTATCCTTGGTAGGGATTGGTTATCTTCCTACCATATGAGTATCGACTATTTTGCGAAGATAGTCAGCTTGCAAGCTAGTGATGAATCTGAGTTGGTGGTAGCGATCTCACAAGGCAACCATATTGCAGAGTCATTTTTGGCCTATGTCGAGGAGGTGGTGTTGTGGGATCGGGGCACAAATTTGAGTGAGACGTGAGTGGTCTCATAGTACCAAGATGTCTTCTAGGATATACCAGGTTTACCTCCTATGGGAGAGGTCGAGTTTTGCATAGAGTTGCAGCTATGTACCGCGCTGATTTCCCGAGCTCCTTACCGTATGGCGCCTGCTAAGATGAGGGAGATCCAGATCCAGTTAGATAAGTTATTGTCTCTGTAATTCATTCGTCGGAGTCATTCTCCGTGGGGAGCACCAGTCCTTTTCATAAAGAAGAAGGATGAGAGTATGCGATTGTGCATTGATTATAGTGAGTTGAACAAGGTCACTATCCGGAATCGGTATCCACTACCTATGATTGATGACTTGTTCGACCAGTTGTAGGGAGCGAAGTATTTCTCAAAGATAGATCTTTGTTCTGGTTATTATCAGTTACGGGTTCGGGAGATGGATATTCCTAAGACCGCCTTTCTGACTCGATATGGGTCTTTCGAGTTTCTTGTCATACCGTTTAGGCTGACTAATGCACCCGCAGTATTCATAGATTTGATGAATCAGGTTTTCTATCCATACTTGCACTAGTTCGTGATTGTTTTCTTTGATGATATTCTTATTTATTCGAGATCGGAGGCCGAGCACGAGCAGTATTTATGGTTGGCATTGCAGACTTTGCGTGAGCACTAGTTATACTCTAAATTTAGCAAGTGTGAATTCCGGTTATTGAAGGTCAGATTTTTGGGCCATGTTATCAACCGAGAGGGCATTGCAGTAGATCCGGATAAAGTAGAGGTCATTCTTGATTGGGATCCTCCAAAGACCATTACTGAGATTCGTAGCTTCTTAGGTCTGGCGGGCTATTACAAAAAATTCATTTAGGATTTCTCGAAGATCGTGACGCCACTTACACACCTTACTAAGAAGGGTGCATAGTTTAATTAGGGCACAGAGTGCCAGGAGGCCTTTGAGACATTGAAGGCTAAGTTGACTTCAGCGCCAGTGCTGATGATTCCTAGCAGTGATAGGACTTTTGTTGTCTACACTGATGCATCATTATCAGGTCTTGGAGGAGTTTTGATGCAGACCCAGAGAGTTATGGCCTATATTTTGAGGTAGTTGAGAACTCATAAGCAAAATTATCCCACACACGACTTGGAGCTAGCAGCAATTATTTTTGCACTGAAGGCGTGGAGGTATTATTTGTATGGATTGCAGTTTGAGTTATTCACAGATCACTAGAGCTTAAAATATCTCTTCTCATAGAAAGAACTCAACCAAAGGTAAGTTATTAAGGATTACGAGTTCTCTATACAGTACCATCCAGGAAAGGCAAACGTGGTAGCAGACGCGTTGAATAGGAAGCAATATTGCGGGCTTGTAGCTTTGAGGTATTCATTACATCGAGAACTTTATACCCTCAGCCACTATGATTTCAGGCTAGAGATTGGGGAGAGCAGTGCTTTTATAGGAGCTTTATCAGTACAACCATCTTAGAACGAGAAAGTGATCAGAGCTCAGCTAGAGGACTCTTGGATTCAAACCCGGAAGGGGGAGATTTCCAAAGAATCCAAGGCTGATTGGACTATTGTAGTAGATGGAGGCCTTTAGATGAAGGATTGATTAGTTATACCGAACAATCCAAAGCTGAAGAGAGATCTATTTAATGAGGCGCATCGTAGTAGGTATACAGTGCATCCAGGCACGATGAAATGTATAAAGACCTGAAGAGGCATTTCTGGTGGAGTGGAATGTGTAAAGAGATTGCAGAGTATATGGCTAAGTGTTTTACCTGCCAGCAAGTTAAGACAGAATATCAGAGACCTACAGCGACCCTACAACATTTACCCATTCCCGAGTCGAATTGGGCAGATATTTCCATAGATTTTATTGTAGGGTTGCCTAAAATAAAGAAAGGAAATGATTCTATTTGGGTGATAGTAGACCGGTTGATGAAGTTGGTACATTTCTTACCTGTGAGGATGACTTATACGGCAGATACATATGCGAGGTTTTTCATCCGGGAGATAGTTCGATTACATGGAGTCCCAGAGACGATCGTATCAGATCGTGACTCAGTCTTCACATCCTATTTTTAGAGGAGTTTTCAGGATGCTTTTAGCAGCCAGTTGTCATTTAGTAGTGTTTTCCACCCCTAAACTGATGGTCAGACAGAGAAGGTGAATCAGGTATTAGAGGATATGCTACGAGCATGTGTGATAGATTTTCACGATAGCTGGGAGGACCACATCCATATGATTGAATTTGTATATAATAATAGTTATCAAGCTACTATCGGGATGGCACCATATAAAGCATTGTACGGGAGGCCTTGCAGATCACCTATATGTTGGGCAGAACTAGAGTATAGCCTATTGCTTGGGCCGGAGCTAATTAGGCAAACCACATAGAAGGTGGTATTGATTAGAGAGCGCATTCTTACCGCACAGAGTCGACAAAAGAGTTATGCAGATCAGCAAAGATGACCACTAGAGTTCTAGGTCGGAGACTTAATTATGTTGAAAGTATCACCGATGGAGCACGTTCAGCGATTAGGTAGATGGGGAAAGCTTGCCCCGAGATATGTTTGTCCCTTTAGGATTATTGAGCGTATTGTAGGCGTCAAAAATTACCTATAGGTCCCCATACGCAGCTCAAGACAGAGAGGAGACGATGAACATCGTTATTCGAGTCACAGAATCTTATTTGATGATGACAAATGCATGAAGTGAGTCCACGGGCCATACGAAGAAATGGAACTTCGGAATAACAGGAACAAGAGCTGATCGGGAGCCCCGCATCGTTTACGAAAGGTGGAGCACCCCTCGTGTCCTATTTACTCCATATATGATCCAATCATGATAGCTTATAGATCTCCTCGTCAACTTTCCAACGCACCTTGAACCACGTAATTCCGAGTTCGGACGACGAATTTATGGTGGAAACAAACTCGACGCGCCAAAACCAGAAAAAGCCAAACAAAGACACCCCATGGTGTCTTGGCTTGGCCAAGACACTTATAAGTGTCTCGACCAAGTCAAGACACTTCCAAGTGTCTGCAACACGAAAATACTGATTTTGGTTGTTTCGGCGGTTTTTTCGATCGTTAACCGCCTGGATTTGCTCCAACCGATCTGATAATATGGTTAAGTGGTTTCAACTGAAGATAAGAGGAAATCAACTGTTCCTATCCAAACACAGGACTCCTGAAGCCTATAAATATGGCCCAGAGCCTTCATTTTTTCAGATCTGGAATTCTCGAGTGTTGGTGAAGCCCTGCCGAATTGAGGATTAAAGAGCCACGAATTTCAAAAAGGAGGAGGAAATATCAGATCAAGTTCGTCAGCATAAAGAAGAGGAGCTCATCAGATCTACGCTTCCCGGTTCCTTCCTTGAGATCGTCTCGTTGCGGTGATCTCGAGAAGAGTGGTTATCTCGTCGTTGCCGAGATAATTGCTTTAGTTTTTTGATTCCTTCATGAATCAACGAAGCTCTGGATCTGATCTGATCATTTAGTGGTCTACGGATATCAACGTCCCCGTCACAGGCTAAGATACTACGCGAGCAAGTGACGATAAACAAATCTTGTGTTATTTTCGAGAGAGTTGTAATTCTTTTACTTTTGTTACTTGAATTCCTTGTAAATGACTAAAGTTATAATGAAATCAGTAATGAAGGCAACTTTCGAAGGAAACGCGTATTGGAGCTGTTTCCTATAGATTAGAGCTTCCTGCATCGATGTCGAGTGTACACGATGTCTTTCATATTTCGATGCTCAAGAAGCATTTGCGTGATGAGGAGCAGCAGAGGGTGATTGATGCACCAGAGATCGAGATCCAGGATGATTTGACTACCATAGAGATTCCGGTATGCATGCATGCTAGAGAGAATAAAAAGCTTAGAAATAAAGTCATTCTATTAGTGAAAGTTCAGTGGCGCCGGTATGGAACCGAAGAGATTTCTTGAGAGCTCGAGGAAGATGTACGTCGCACTACCCACACCTATTTGAGCAGGTAAGGTGTTGATATTTATATGTGCTTATATGCATTGGTAGTTATGATTATATATCCAAATAGGTTACAATCGTTAAGAGTAACGATTAATATAGTATATACATTATAGTTATGAATGGTTGGGTGGGGTTTAGTCAGGTCCCGCAATAAGACAGCGGATGGACTATACTCCGAGTTCTTTAGTTAGGTCCTGTAATAAGACCGCACATAGACTATACTCCTTATCAGTCCGCACAAAGATACACAAAGGTTAATATACCTAACTATCGATTCGCATGGTTATGCGATGAGTTATTATACTTAGTTACCGGTAGTATGATGAATTGACATACTTAGTTATCGGTCTGCACGGGAGTACGATGAACATGTATATCTAGTTATTGGTTCGCACGGGAGTGTGATGATTTGACATATCTATTTTACCAGTCCACACGAGGGTGCGATGGGTTGAAGAGTTTCAGAGAAGGACGATTTGATAAATAACCTAAGTGCAGGTGAATATTGACATCATCGATATGATCCATTATGAAGGTATTTCACAACTTAGTTACACGAGATAGTATATCAACATCGGTTTTGCCCACTAAGGGTAGTACGAGGAGTTGATATGACATTTTAGGAGATGTATGATATGGTATTTCCTGTATTAACTTTCTTATTTTCATTTATTCTAAGTTTTGGAGTTAATATTTAGCGACTCACAATTTGAGACTTATGGTATATACATGAGGGTTTCCTTGTTTGGATTATTTCGTTCGACGTACCAGTCTCGTGTTGTGAGTTTCTAAGTATTAACCCCAGTTTAGTATATGGTAAATAAACTAGGTAGACTATGCACTTATAGATAGAGCCTCCATCATACCTAGTAGCCCTTCCCCTGGGGGCGGATGGAGATGATCTTGCTAGCGCAGGTTGACGGATTTTCTGCATAGTCGCCGTCATATATGTTTAGTAGTTATGCTCCATAGATATTTAGTTTATATTTTTAGTTGATGTTTAAATTTGTATTACATTTTGAGAGCTGAGAGAGCTTATGTACTTTTCAGTTGACTCTTCTAGTTGAGATTTTGGATCATTTATTTCATATTGTTAGACATATTTTCTTTTATATCTATTGAGACCTGATTATTTGGAGATTTATCAAATATTTCTGTGTTCTATTTCTTGTCTTTATCTCTTTTATATTTACTTGTACATATACTGTCTTATTTGATTCCACTAAAGGGATATTTTTATGATGGTGAAACATGTCATTGCACAGTATAGATGCATGACAGGTTTGACATCCTTGGTTTCACCTTGAACTGCAGCCTTGTGTGAACCCGGAGGCGTCACAATTTTTCACCAATTTTAGCTCCCAACAACGTCATCCTTATTCCTAAGGGAGAGCTGCATCTAACAAACACTGACCCGCATGGTTAGAAAGATAAAGGATTAGTACCCTTTACTGCTCCAAAAGGAGAGATAATGTGAGTCCATCCTAACTTGCTTGAAGATCAACAGTGGACAAGTGCGTCAGGAAGGAAAAAGAGAAGCAAGGCTAAATCTTCAAACATGATTAGCCAGTAGATGAAGATGATACACATTTGGTCCCTCTCACTGACTCAGAAGAAGAGAGGACTGCTCTTGCCGCCGACAAAAAAAGCAAATCCTAAAGTAAGCACTAGGTCGCGGAAGGCATACTTGAAGAAGTATGATCAAATTGTTCAAGAAGCAGGAGAACATGCCGAAGAGGCTGGGGGTTCTATCCCTAAGAAAGCAGCCGACAAAGGAAAGCAGAGGGAGGTTTGCTACAACAAGAACCTTCTCCAACAAGAAATCGGGGGATCAAGCAGATCTTTCTGTTTTGATGTCATGGTGCAATTGGCCAAAATTCTTGCCAGAATCACTCTTTATGAGCTCATGAGACTATCCAAATCCACGAGAAAAGCTCTGATCGAAGCTTTAACAAATACAGAGAGCTTCATCATACAAGTTCCTGTAGTCCCAGAAGCTACAAAAGGATCTTCCTGTGCACAATGCTTGTAAGCAGTCAACAGTTTGCCTTGCTATCATTAACACAAGAAGATATGCAAATCAAGCATAAGCATGTAGACCCTTATACTATACAGGGTATATTGGGTCTTCTGAGATCAGTCGAGTCCAAGTTGACCCGGCTTCAGCGCTCAGTATCATGCCATACAGGTGATGGCCTCTTTATTTTGATGATGTTTAGCAAATAATTTACATTTAATGTTATTTGTCTAGTGTTTGTGTCTTCGTATTTATTCTAGGCAAACAACAAGTTAGAGGTTGGATGGATTGCGCTTCAACGATCAAATCTAATGGAGGTTGGCGGAATTGTGGAGTGAAGCCTACGCATTCAAGTTAAAGATTTAAGTTCAGCTTCATCCGTAAGTTTACTAAGATAGAGCTTCGTTGAAGATCACAAGCTTGGGTAACTAGTTTAGGATTTATATGATGTGTGTTAAGTACTCTAAGCTCAATTATCTATACACACACATTTATTGGTTTCTTAGTATATATATATATATATATAGTTATATATATATACATAAGTTTTGGTTTCTATGCATATATATAATTATATATATATACATACATGTGTTTTGGTTTCCATGTTTATAAATATGAGATTACATATTTTATATTTATTATTGTGCTTTAGAAAACATTGCATAGAATATGCATATTTGTGAAAATATTGTATTCTTAGTTTTGGACTTAACAATATTCATATAAATATTTTATTAAGTCTACAAAATCATTTTGTAAAGTTTCAAGACATGGTTTAGCCAAAATGTCAAAATTCATATGTTTACATTTTCATATTTTGGACTATTTTGCAAAATGATGATATTTCTCATTTGGAAAGTCCTTTTTGAAAACCAATTTTTGTAGCATGTGTATTATCATGTCTACAATCATTTCCCAAAGTTTTATATTTTTTAAATTTATTTGATATTTTTAAACAAGCTTTTAAAATCAGAAATCTGTTTCAAAACTGTCTATTTCATATATCAGTTTGCAGTCGACCGCCACGGATGACCACGTCTGTGTCTTTTCCTAAGTGGGCAGCAGCAACTTTCACAGTCGACCACCACGATCGACCGTTAGCTCAAAAATTCCTACGGTCGACCGCCACGGTCGACCGCTAAAGTTTCTGGACTTTTCTCAGGCTTAAAAATGGCTCGCGATCGACCGTGAGAATTTCACGGTCGACCGCCGCTCTGTCTTTTCATTTCCTAACGGTTATTTTCTGTAGTCATTGTTTGGGGTTTTGGTCTTTTGTTTGGGGTTTTTGGCTGAGGTTTTGGGAGGCTATAAATACCCCATTGATCTCAGTTCTCACAACCATCCAAGAAAGTTTTTAAAACAAGTTTAGTTTGGTTTTAAAGTCTGTTTAGTGTTTGTTTAAAAGAGTTTTGTTTGTGAAGAAGTTTTTCACAAATGGAGGAAATCATCTACATTCCTTGGGCTTCATTTAAATCCATCTCTCTATCTTGATTTTCAGAGAAGGATTCCTAAACTCTATTTCTAGCTATTTACTGTTTTGTTCATAATTTCTATATGCTAGATTTTAATTGAGTTTAGTTGATTTGATTTCACTCATTGTTTACACACACCCACATGAGCTTATCATATTTTCATACATAGTATATTTGGGTTGGTGAGAGATTGTAACATTGAGTTGTGTTTAATTGAGTTCTCATCTTGTATGAGAGAACAAATCATTTGTTGTTACTTGAGTGTGTTGTAGAGTTTTCGGTTAGCTAGAAAACCGAGTGTGAGGGAGTGTAGACGTTGATCGGTGAACGTTGAAAACCGACATTGTGAGTGCGATCTCGTGGAGATCAATTGTGTAGTTGTGAAGTTTTTGGTTAGCTAGAAAACCGAGTGTGAGGTGTAAACGTTATTCGGGTGAGCGTAGAAAACCCGGTTGTGATAGTGGATTTCTCTCCGGGAGTGGGGAGCGGAGACGTAGGACGGAAGGTCCGAACTCCGTGATCATATTGTGTGTTTGCATTGTTTATTTACACTATCACTCTCATCTTGTTTATGTTTATTTCACCCTTGCATTAGTTTATATATCCTTGCATATATTTCATTATATATCTCATTGCTAGGATATTGCTCTTTGTTCATATTGCTTATTCTTGCTTGTAACATATTGTATATCTATCTTACAAGAATAATTTATTAATTAGTTTTAATTAGCATAAAATCGGATTAGATTAGCATAAGACCCTAATCACCCCCCTAGGGTCTAACAACAGGGTCATACAAGTTCTTGGGATTCTTCTTGATCGATTGAACTCTACCCAGACCACTATCTTTGGCTTCAATGCCAACAGTACGCGACCCTTAGGCAAAATCAAACTCAAGTGTCAGATTGGAGATCTCAAGTCAGAAGTGACATGCTACATCATAGATGTGGACACATCTTATAATCTACTATTGGGTCGACCCTAGATTCATGTGAATCGCATTGTCCCGTCTACCCTCTATCAAGTGATGAAGTATGTTAATGAAGATGGAGAAATGAAATTGATAGCCGAAAAGCAACCATTTAAGGGGGTTAAAAACTACCACACTGACTCAGTTTTCTATCTGGACTCTTAAGAGCTGGAATAGCCAAATGAAGATCCCGACAGCGGTAACGAAGCAGATGCTGAGCCCAAACCCGAGGAAGAGTGTCTGTGGGAATTGAATCCGATTGTAATGAGCTATAATGGGCTCAATAATAATGATATACCTAGTGAGGGTGAGTGGTACGTTAATGAAAATTTGTGAAACATCATGTTAATGTGTCTGATGTATTCTCTGAATGTGAGAAAACTGGGACTCATACGGATGTAAGCACAGACCCATGACATACATTATACACCGAGGAATCACTTAATCTACCACTCAAGTCATCTTTCGCCACATTCGAGGAGGTGGAAGATGCGCAAAAAGCCTTCTTCATGGTCCCGGCTAAAAAGAAAGTTCAAAAATCGATCTATTTTGGAAAAGTCAACTTTGAGCTGTCAAATCAGAAGAGTTCAGAGGATGACACCTCCCCCATCAGAAAATGAATCCGGTGAATGTTTTCATCAAGACCATTCATCCGGAACATCATCATGGGAGTTTAGTGTGAGCATTGGAGCACTCTTCAAAAGCATATTTGTGAACATGACTTCAGCTAGTCATCCAGATAATGATGAAGAGGATGATAAAGGGTTGATAGAATCGACCAATGACCCATGGATCAAATGTCTTAACACCTTATGGGACATGTGTTTCGAACAACGTGAGCTGACCACTAAAGATAAAGTGATCCAGATGAATATTGGAGACGAAGCCAATCCCAAACCATTCTTTATAAGTGAAAGCTTATCACCATCCGAGAAGGAAGAACTTATATCTCTCATTTGAGAATCTATAGACGTTTTCACTTGGACTTACGAAGACATGCCTGGTCTTGATCCAAAGGTGGCCATGCATCATCTCAACATCGATCCGGATGCGAAACCCGTTAAACAACAACAACGTCGGTTCTGTCCGGGGATCATGAAAGCAATTGAATCAGAAGTCAAGAAGCTTATCAATTCAGGTTTCATCAGGAAGGAACAACACCTTGATTGGGTGGCTAACATTGTTCTGTTGGATATAGGTGCTCTGCAGGCAATAATTGTATATTGTAACAGGACCTATATGAATATAACATCCTTGTTCAAAATAATAGTATGCTATTTTGGTCAGATTTATCTGGTATTTTTAAATATAGATAAAGTCCTTAGAATGATACTAGACTATCAGCATTTTCGGATATGATCGTAATGAAGAGATCTGATTTGTCGTTGACGTATATTCTAAAATGTTCCTAGTCGATGAAGTGTTGAAATAGGACATCATCACTTTGGTAAGACTAGTGTATACTCTATTTCTCCTTTGGAAGGACGATGATCCATCTCTTAGATCATTGATGTAAGACATCAAGATACAGTCTATAAGTAACTCATTATTGAATGAGTTGACTGAACGACTCATCGAGAATATATAGTTAGTAATTATATTTAACTGTCAAATAGAAGTTCTCAAGTGATATAGTACATAGTAGTCTCATGACCTGAGGCATGAGTGTAATATCTTACATGTCAGTATAGGTGTACTTAGACTTTTACCTAACTGCAGTTCTCATCGAGTTGTGCATAACGGTTCTTGTTGTGTACATCCCGAGGCATAAGTAGATATTAAGATGCCAATATGGGATTCGTCTCTCCTAGTATAAGGGGTTGATGTCATAAGATTGTTTGATATAACTATAACCTGAAAATCCTTGGCCGAGGTAAATAAGATAAATTGAGTGTCAGTTTGATCTTATAGGTTATGAGTTTAATATCAACAAACACTAATTGAGCAATTAGGGTTTGACAGTTTTCCATACCCTAGACTCAATAGTTTGACATAGTTTGACGAAGAGACCGGACTGTACGGCATTATCACTGAGTGGTCTTGATAAAATTTTGTAAGCATTTTGTAGACATTTATCACAACTAATACCCGGGTAGTCTTCATGTGTAGCTAGCACCTCTGTTGTACTTGTGGATATGATCCACTGCCTAGTCTTATAGTTAGGCTCTAGAGTCACACCAAGCGCGTACTTAAATCCTATGAAATATAAATTTATAGAGTAATGTGTATGATTGATACACATATATGATTTTTATCGAATACACATAAACGGTTATATGTATCGGTAAAATCAGAATGCTATGTGCTTAAGAAATGAATTCCAGTATTTTTCCCTTAAAGTTAACTTTTAGTCAACTGGTTGACTTTTTGGTCAACAGTTGACTTTTGGTCAACTCATTGACTTTTTTGGTCATATGATGACTTATTAATTAATGATTGGAAAATTATGAAATACCGTATTGATGTGGTATTTTCATTTATGAAATACGAACTTCATTATACCTTGATTAATGAGTCATGATATAAGTCATTAAGGTGGTATGGTTTGGGAACATGGTTTTAGCACATAGTTTTGATTCTTCATGATTCATTACATGACTCATGAGATGAGTCATTACATGACTCATGAAAGAATCATTGTTTTGATGACTCATGGTGTGACTCATAAGATGAGTCATTCATGTCATGATATATTCTTCCTCTATAAATATGGGCTCTTTTTCTTCTTTCATGGTTAATGGAAAAATAAAATAAATGGTTTATTCATAGTTGCTTTCCATAAAAAAAAAGGAGAGAGATCTACCTCTTACTAAACTCTAGCAATCTTTGAGTAAGAGGAAGTAGTGGGATTTTATAGTACCCCGGGGTGGTTATCTTGTCTTGTGTCTCAAGAAGACTCCGATTTTATCAAGCTCACTTGAAGACTTGGAGATCCACTAGAAGGAGATTTAATACTACAAGGAGAAAGAGTTAGGGATTGTTCGATCTTCCATCAAATCATGCTTCAAAAGTATGACTTTATAACCCTTGTATGCTCTCTTTAATATAGGGATCATGTTAGATTTAATTAGGATGGTCCTATTTTGTATTTCATGCTCTCTACATGCTTAGTATTTTTATACATACAATATTCCGTTGCGTATTTAGCATGTAATTAGTACGTTTTTCCAACATGTTCCAGTACCCAAGAAAAATGGCAAGGTCTGAATTTGCATTGACTTTCATGACCTGAATACTGCATATCAACAAGATTAATTTCCACTCCCCATCACAGATGTCATGATTGATAATACCTATGGGTATGAGCGAATGTCTTTTATGGATAGATTCTCAGGGTACAATTAGATCAAAATATATCCTGAAGATGAAAAGCACACTGCCTATAAAACACCACTAGGAGTATACTATCATACAGTAATGCTTTTCGGATTGAAGAACGCTGGTGCAACATATCAACGTGCCATGAATATAATTTTCCATGAACATCTACGCAAAAGGGTAGAATGTTAGGTGGATGACATCATGGTGAAGAGTCAAAAGAAAGGCGATCATCTCTGAGATCTGAAGATGATGTTTGATATCATGCGGACACATCAATTGAAGATGAATCCAACCAAGTCCTTCCTAGGGGTAGCCAGTGGTAAATTCCTTGGATTTATAGTTACATCTAAGGGAATTTCCCTCGACCCAAAAAAGGTTTGTGCCATCAAAGAAATGCCGCCTCAAAAGAACATCAAAAAACTTAAAGACTTGCAAGGCAGATTGGCTTATATCCGAAGATTCATATTAAATCTCTCGGGACACTGCCAGCCCTTCACCAAATTGATGAAGAAAGGAGTCTCATTTATTTGGGATAAAGATTACCAAAAGGCATTTGACGAAAATATGCGATACCTCGCCCAGCCGCTCGTTTTAGTGGCCCCGGTGTCAGAAAATCATTCTTGTTATATGTGAGAGCCATGGACCACTCTCTTGGGGCTTTACTAGCCCAGAATAATGATCAAGTTTATGAGCAGGTAATCTATTACCTCAGCAAAACCATGATTGGTTCTGAACACCAGTACAATCTAGTAGAAAAAGAGTGTCTTGCCTTAGTGTTCATCATCCAGAAAATGCAACACTACCTAGTCGGATAAACGATCCACATCATTTCTCGGATAAATCGATCAGATCCGTTTTGGAAAAATCCGGCAGAGTTTCGTCGATCTGCGTAAGATCTAGAAACTCAAAGCTCCTATCTCGGATAAATCGAGATATTTGCTCTTCTTAGTATCACCGCCAAGGGGCAACACTAAGGGAAAAGAGAAAGGGGGAATGAAGAGGAAGTCTCCTTTGCTGTAGAGGGCTCGATCACTCGTCGCTGCAGCAGGGCTTCACCTATCTCCTCCAAAATTCCAGATCCAAGCTCCAAGCTCTAGCCTTGCTCTCCCAAAAATCCAGCCCTTTGAATGAAGACCCAAGGGGTCTATTTATAGGCCAAGAGGAGTGAGGGGGTGCAAAAAGCAAGGACACCCCCTTGGGTGTCTCGGCCAGGCCGAGACACCCTTGGGGTGTCTCGGCTTGGCCGAGACACCCTTGGGGTGTCTTGGTTTTGCCAAGACACCCCTCGGGTGTTTCGACCTCGCCGAGACACCGCCGGGTGCCTCAGTTCAGTCCGAGACTATCCGCCGTTGTTCCGCCGTTGATTTTTCGTCCCAACTCGGATTTGAGTGATTTCGAATGCGTTGGAATTCTGACGAAGAGCTCTGTCGATCCCTATGGTTGGATTATCAGTGGGGCGAATGGGACACGATAGGCATTGCATCCTTTGTAGCGGTCGCGGGGTTCCCGATCAGTCTGTATCCTCGTTATTCTGAACTTCTGTCGGCTCACGTAGCTCGTCGATTCGCTTCAGGCACTCACCGATGTCAATTGAACTCTTGTGAACTGGGTAGTGACGTTCATCGTCGTTCCCTAATACTGAGCTGTTCGTGGGGACCTATCGGTAATTTTTGATGCCTACAGTGACAGACCCATGATGCCAGCTAACGTGAAATTTCTCAAGAAGTATTACTCGTAGATCATGAAACCCCTTTTTCTAATCCCTAGATAAGTCTAAAAAGAGAGATTGAACTCACTTAGACTGAGGGTTGGTTACTCAGAATTTATTGAAGAAAGAGTAACAAATCGTCAAAATCATCCTCAGCTAGTACATCGTCGAGTTAACATTACACTTATGATGATTAAAATGTTTTGGAATTATCCTAGTGGCAATAAAGAAAATTTTTGTATCTTACTCTAAGTAAGAATTCATGCTAAGTTAACATTACACCTCTAGTATTTTTTAATCATTTTTATTATTTCAAGTCAAAACATCACACTGAAAAGAAACAATGGAAAATTATCACTTTTTATTTAGAATACTAAGAAGTGATACAAAATTATTGCTTTGTTCTTATTAAAAGAACGATACATTGTTAAGTCTCAGGGCCAATCAGCTTAATCGACACGAGCCGAGACATAACGTCTACAAGCCTCTGTTCATGAGCGGCTTTCACTGTTGCTGTAGGTTCTCTTCTAAGCTCTGCTTCGTCAAGCATCGTAGCAACGACTTCCTTCTGGATCTCCTCAAGAACTTGCAACTCTTTGCAGTAATTAGTGAAAATTTCCACACTCCTGAGATGGAGCTCCTTCACAGCTGCCTCTTCCCGAGCTAACTGAGCCTTCTTTTGAGCCAACTCCGCTTCTAGTTGAGTGATTGCTTCTTGAGTTATGCGCGCAGCAGTTACAAAATCAGCCACCTCAACTTGTATTTGATTGTGCTGCTCCTGTAGAGCTACAACATGTGTATTTCTCTCAGACAAGCTCTTCTGATGGGCCTATTTCTGAGGTGCCCTTGCATCTTGGATGCTATCAAAAGTCTGTTCTGTCTCTGCCTCCAAGTCAGCGTGCTCATGGTCCTTCAAAGTTTTCAAATCTATCTCCAGGCGATAGATAACCTCTGTGCAACGCTCGATCCAGTGGGTGTCACCCAAACACTTGATGTTGTTTAGGCAGTTCACTAAAGGGCTTGAAGGTCTCAAAAGTATATTACCCAGCACTAACAAAGCTAATGGTCCATTTCATTACACCTTCCAGCTGTTCGATAAACCCTTTTAAGAAATCCAGACTTAGAGAAGCAGTTGGAGAGGGTACCAATGCACCATTGGTCGTAGGACTTTGTGACCTTGCTTGAACGGTTCAATAGAAGCCTTCTCTTCTGAAACCTCACCAGGAGCCATCCTCGAAAAGGGTTCTATCATCGGAACAGATTACTCCTTCTCTTCTTCATCTATATCCACAACATGTATAGATTTAAAATCATCCTGCATGAGCTTTGCCCCCTGTTGAACTTTAGAAGTCAGAGGCTTAGCTGACAACTTTTGACGAGCTCGCTTCTCATAACGACGTGATTCTTCTGCCGTTAGGGCTCGTTTCCCTGCTACCCTCTTTTCACGGGTCCTAACTAATTTAACCTCTTCTTGGACTTCTACTGCTTCAGCTGTCGCTTGCTCACAAGATAAATACTCGTCAGTCTCTTTCAAACAAGTCATTCTAGAACCCATCCTAGATTCATACATCTCCCTGATCTCCTTCAAACAAGATGTGTATATCCTGTATTCCAAGATCTGAGGAGCTTCATAATACCAATTGTAAAAATCCATAACAGTGTAAGAGTTGGGCATCTTGGAGGGCAGCTTAAATCTCACTGCGGTACAACCAACTATCGAATAATACCAAGATCGGGCTCCTTCACATAAGTTACCAATGAGAGCAAGCATTGGATTGGGATTTTTGACATACAGCTGGTCGTATCTAAATTGTTGAGCAAATATATAAGGCTGATAGTGCTCAAGGATGCATTTCTCTCCCTGTCGAAAGATTAGATAACCCGCCCTGATAGTGATGAGCCATCGACAAATGCCTCCATTCAAAATTATGAAGGCATTAGGACCCATTACGTCTTCATATGTCTTACCCTGTTTATCACTCTCAAACTCAGGAAAGCAGTAGAAAATATGGTAGTTGAGCTCTTTTGATAAGATTTGTTGAGACAGGGCTATGTACCAGCTCTCCCATTTAGCTGCCTCAAGTTGCTGTACGAACGGAATGAAAGATCCGTTGTATGGAGAAGCTCCCGTCATTAGTGAAGGTCAGTGCAAGACAAACCAGGAGACAAAATAGGTATATGGCACTGGTGCATGAGGTTAGGGAGTATTCAAAATCTTATTCTTAGTAGGACTAATCTCCCTAACCTGGAGGAATTCAGAAATTAACTCCCGCAGGCCACTCTGTAAGCAGCACACCATAGCAGAGAGGAGATTCACTGGCCTCCCATGGGCCAAAAGAACTACTGGATACACTACTTCAGGCATAATGGATTTGATAGGGTTTGTAGGTACCACGCATCGTTTCAACCACAACATCAAAAACCACGCAAATAGGGCCATGTCCGAAATCAGAACCTGAGCTTGATAATGAAAACTACCAAACTCAGTGGAAGGTAGAAAAATGTCCTCCTGGACTTCATTAATGTAGCAAGCATTAGTAGCATTAATCTGAGCCTTAATGCTTTTGAGAGAGCTTGCAGCAAGTCAAGTCACTACTATGTCTTTTTGATGTAGGTTCTAGAACAAATATTCCGCCCAAGACGCTTGCTTAACACTGCCTCCTCTCAGCACGGTCAACTAAGCACAAATGTGGAAGTGTCATATCACTTCCCAAATATTGCATAATTATTGGGATATGCCACTATTAATATTGAGAGTTTCTCAGTCCCTGGGATGAACTCCTCATATGGCATCTCCCTGAATGGTAACCCGGATACCTCATATATCTCATAGAGGGTGAAGCCCAGCTCCCCGACAGGAGAAAAAAATGTGCAGGTCTCTAAATTGTACCATTCCAGCATAGCGAAGAAGTTGTAATGGCTCTGTATGATCCCGTATCGGGTGTTCGCGGTGAAAATCATGTCTTTCTTCATTGTTGATTCCATTGTCATCTTAAATAACAGCTTTTTGAGTTACAAAGATCTGGTCTTTTTATAAGATCCGGTTACAATAAAAATCAAAGAAATAAAAAAAATTACAACTTTCTCCTTTTGCCGAACAAATCACGAGCTCCTGTTTTTCGGTCGCTCGCTTGCGTGTGTTGTTTGCCTGTGCCGGGGGTTGTTCCGTTAACCACCGCACGATCTAGATCCGGTGGGATCTACGTAGTACGACGAGTATTATTTTACTAAGGAAATAATAGCCGGGGGGATTAGTTCACCAAGGAACAAATCACCCAGACCTCGGGATCAAAGACCAAGCTTTGATCCGAAGTACGCCTGCGTGGATCTGAGATCCGGTCCTCTCGAACACCTGCCTTTTTTAGCGTTGACGATCGCCGAGCACCAGATCTGGATGAGCAAGTCATTGAAGTCCCAAAGTTTGGATCTTTTTAAGTTCTGAGTCTCCAATCCAGCAGGGCTTCGCCTCTCCAAAATCCAACCTCTTCAAATGAACAAAGGGGGGGCCTATTTATAGGCTACCTTCACTGTGCCCCTGGCACAGGGTGGCCGGCCACCTTGGTGGCTCGGCCACCGAGCCACCTCAAGGTGGCTCGGCCGGCCACCTTGGTGGCTCGGCCACCGTGCCACCTTGTGGTGGCTCGGTGGTGGCCGAGCCACCTATAGGTGGCTCGGCCACCGAGCCACCTAGGTGGCTCGGCCACCGAGCCTCCTTAGTGGCTCGGTGAGCCGACTTCCAAGTGTTTGTCGTTTTGCCTCTTTGTGCCCGTTTTTCGGTTCTGCGGTTGATTGGTTCGGATTCGATTCGTTGACCTAATTTGGCAGTAGATCCGCTTCTGAGTTCGAATTCAAAACTGATTTTGACTCGATCGCGATTCATCCGAGTCCGCTCTTGGTTGGATGACTCGTTGATTCCTCAACTCGTTGGCTTGATTCTGCACGCGAGTGGATTCATTCCGTTGTTTGCGTGCGGTTCGTCAGCTTCCTCGTTAGTCCGTTTCGTCGCGTATCGTTTGGCTTTGGTGTTTGCAGACTAACGATCGTGTTTGCGTGCATCGCCCGATGGTCTGTTTATCAATCGGCATCGTCGAGCTGTGTTAAGGGACCTATAGGCAGTTTTATACACCTACAGATACCCCCTCCAAAGTTTTCCAGCATCGTTCTTTTATAGAAGAGTCTGGAATACTTTGGATATGATCGTCCCCACCTTCAATCGGTATAACGGGGCCTTGGAATGGCTTCTGTTCTCAATTCTTTCAATCTTCCAGGCTATTCGGTGCTTTGTCGGATGCTTGAAAGGGTTCCGGTGCTGCATTTATTGTCTGACCGTCTGTCGGAATTTTGAACTTGAAGTCGATTCTTGATTTCCTGACTTTTAGCTCGAGTTTGCTGTTTCAACACAGAACTAACCATCGGTCGTCGGCATTGAATCTTCATTTACAACGCGTCGTCCGGCGTTTGAACTTCCTGGTGACGCGTTGTCCGGCGTCCAAGCTTCATTATAACGCGTTGTCCGGCGTTTGACACAGTTTATACTCGTACGTCTGCTGGAGTATACACAGTTTAAGCTCTTAAGGAATTGGAGCGTGGCAGATACTTGAGTCACGAGACCAATTTATAAAATTGATGCATCAATGACTCGTATTTATAGAATTTTTGGCAAATTCCCAGCCATCAACGGGTTTGATAAGCCTTTACCGACTACCGTTTGAGTCGGGCTAGCATGCGGATTGTTTAAGTCCGTTCCGCATGTGACGTTAAGCTAAAAGAGTTAACCCTTTTAGTGCTACGATATTGAATACGTAGACTTCGTCTTTCTCTTGTGAAAAGACTAAACAGCAACGTGTATGAGACGTTGACTTAGGATTTTTGGCAAATCCTCAGCCTTCAACGGATTTGACGTGCTCTTACCGATTACCGTTTGAATCGGGCTTACATGCGGATTGTTTGAATCCGTTCCGCATGTGATGTTATGCTAAAGGAATGAACTCCCTTAGACTTTATGCTATGATGTTGAATACATAGGCTTCGCCACTTGTTACGGGAATAGGCTACCCGGCGACGCGTGTTAGGCGTTGACTTTAGGATTTTTGGCTAACCCCCAGCCTTCAACGGATTTGATTAGCCTTTACCGACTATCGTTTGAGTCGGGCTAGCATGCGGATTATCTAAATCCGTTCCGCATGTAATGTTGCGCTAAAGGAATGAACTCCCTTAGACTTTGCGCTACGACTTCGAATACGTAGACTTCGCTATTGTTACAAGAATAGGCTACCCGGTAACGTGTATTAGACGCTGACTTATCCCTACTTAGGCTTCGGGATGAAATACCCCAGAATCAAACTCTGGTGTCTTTTTCTGCGGAGAAAGACTAAACCGGCGACGCGTGTTAGGCGTCGGCATATTCTTTCTTAGGATTCAGGATGAAATTCCCCATCCGTGTAAGGCATGGATTTTGGTGTTATTAATAACAACCTGCCATAATGTTGAATATATGGGCAAGTGTTCTTTTTAACGGTTAAGAACTAACCGACGGCGCGTGTTAGGCGCAGACTTATCCTTTCTTAGGTTTCAGGATAAAATACCCTAGAATCGAACTCTGGGGTCTTTTTCTGCGGAGAAAGACTAAACCAGTAGCGCGTGTTAGACGCTGACTTATCCCTGCTTAGGATTCGGGATAAACTTCCTAGAATCGAACTTTAGTGTCTTTTTCTTCGGGGAAAGACTAAACCAGCAGCGCGTGTTAGGCGCAGACTTATCCCTGCTTAGGATTCGGGATAAACTTCCTAGGATGAATCCATGATTGATAAATTCTTAGAAAAGATTAGTGTGGGAAAGGAAGAATTTTATATTCTATTCCCCGAACAAGGAAGGAAGAATTTTATATTCTATTCCCAGTTGGAAAGGAGACTCGAGGTGGGATCTCCACCCCCAGAATTGAAAAGATTCGGATAACCCTAACTGTCGAAAGGTTTGATTACCGAGCTAAAGATGAAATTTCTCATTTATCGAGAGTGAACTGTGGTTTTGGTCCTAACTGTAGGAAGGTTTGACCAAACGGGAGCTTGAGATGACCCTAACTGTAGGAAGGTTTGATCACTCGATTTGAAAGTGGACCTCTCGTTCATTGGAGGAATCGAGAGGGGATTTTGGTTTTGGCCCTAACTATAGGAAGGTTTGACCAAGCGGGAGGTTTGAGACGATCCTAACTGTAGGAAGGTTTGATCGCTCGATTTGTGGGCCTCTCGTTCATTGACGGAATCGAGAGGGGATTTTTGTGATGAAAGATTAATTTGTCTAAAGGATCGAATCTCGTCTCAACAAGATAACTCATGAGAATTAGTAAATTTGATAACGATAATGGAAAACATTCTGACATTTAGAGCTTAAATGTGGATGTTTTACTTATCACTTTTATAGTGATTGGGTTATCCCTAAGAATATCGCCCGTGGTATTCTTTTGGGAACTTCCCGATGTTGGAGTATCAGGGAACAGTTTAACCTTTTATACCGGTCGGAGGATTGAGAAGCAGTTTATACTCGTATACTCTTCGGAGTGTCAGGAAGCAATTTATACTCTTATACCGGTCGGAGTTTCAGGAAGCAGTTTGTACTCTTATACTCTTCGGAGTGTTAAGAAGCAGATTATACTCTTATACTTATCGGAGTGTTGCCGTTCTCAACTGGCTTACTCTAGCGTTATGACGCCAGCTTCAACCAAGGTCTGGATGCTATTCTTTAAAGTAAAGCAGGCCTTGGTGGGATGAAGGATCCTCCTGTGGTACGCGCAGTACTTCGGATCCGTAGTATTGTCAGCTTCCTCCTGATTCGTGATCGGTGGCAGCTTGATCTTGTTATTTTTAAGGAGTGATTCGAAGATGGCTGGAACATCTTCGTCTCTGAAGGAGTACTCTTTTTGAGGCCTCTGATCCGAAGTCTTCTGTTGTCTCCTGGACTGCTGTTGCGACGTTTGATTAGGATCAACATCCGCTGCAGGTGTCTTGCCCTTACCACGAACGGTGAAGTTTGCGTTCGGAGGATTAGTCGTCGATTGACTCCTCTCGGCCTTCTTCCTTCGGAGAAAGCGTTCGGCTTGTTCCCCTCGGACCTTCAAGTCTTTCCAAGTGTTGGACGGTGTTGTCCCCATTGCTTCCAATACGTCCAACGAAAG
Organism: Asparagus kiusianus; assembly: GCA_022839385.1. Classification (NCBI taxonomy): domain Eukaryota; kingdom Viridiplantae; phylum Streptophyta; class Magnoliopsida; order Asparagales; family Asparagaceae; genus Asparagus; species Asparagus kiusianus. Next base: position 534,642 of record BQKN01000539.1, read on the forward strand.
ATTGTTATGGCAGGTCTGGAGAATAAACTCCTCAGTAATCGGGTCCCGGCAATTCAATGCTTTGTTCCGGAACCTCTTGACGAAGGTATCGACTGATTCCCCGTCCTTTTGTTTCTCGTCGAGCAACGTTCCGATGCATATCTCTGTGTCGTCATCGAAGAAGTTAGCAAGGAATTTTGTCTCCATGTCGTCCCAGCTATTCACGCTTCCTGGCTTGAGGCGGCGATACCAATCGAAGGCGGCTCCGCGAAGAGTGCCAACGAATGACCGCACCATCAGAGGCTCATTGCCGGAGATTACCCACTCAGCATGTGATTTGAAATCGAGCGATCAAACCTTCCTACAGTTAGGATCGTCTCAAACCTCCCACTGTGGTCGCCAGATTGTTCGCGGTGAAAATCATGTCTTTCTTCATTGTTGATTCCATTGTCATCTTAAATAACAGCTTTTTGAGTTACAAAGATCCGATCTTTTTATAAGATCCGGTTACAATGAAAATCAAAGAAATAAAAAAAATTACAACTTTCTCCTTTTGCCGAACAAATCACGAGCTCCTGTTTTTCGGTCGCTCGCTTGCGTGGGTTGTTTGCCTGCGCCGGGGGTTGATCCGTTGACCACCGCACAATCTAGATTCGGTCGGATCTACGCAGTACGACGGGTATTATTTCACTAAGGAAATAATAGCCGGGGGGATTAGTTCACCAAGGAACAAATCGCCCAGACCTCGGGATCAAAGACCAAGCTTTGATCTGGAGTACGCCTGCGTAGATCTGAGATCCGGTCCTCTCGAACACCTACCTTTTTTAGCGTTGACGATCGCCGAGCACCAGATCTGGATGAGAAAGTCCTTGAAATCCCAAAGTTTCGATCTTTTTATGTTCTGAGTCTCTAATCTAGCAGGGCTTCGCCTCTCCAAAATCCAACCTCTTCAAATGAACAAAGGGGGGGCCTATTTATAGGCTACCTTCACTGTGCCCCTGGCACAGGGTGGCCGGCCACCTTGGTGGCTCGGCCATCGAGCCACCTTGTGGTGGCTCGGTAGTGGCTGAGCCACCAAGGTGGCCGCCGAGCCACCTATAGGTGGCTCGGCCACCGAGCCACCATGTGGTGGCTCGGTGAGACACCAAGGTGGCTCGGCCACCGAGCCACCTAGGTGGCTCGGCCGAGCCACTACTTGGTGGCTCGGCCACCGAGCCTCCTTGGTGGATCGGTGAGCCGACTTCTAGGTGTTTGTCGTTTTGCCTCTTTGTGCCCGTTTTCCGATTCTGCGGTTGATTGGTTCGGATTCGATTCGTTGACCTGATTTGGCAGTAGATCCAATTCTGAGTTCGAATCCGAAACTGATCTTGACTCGATCGCGATTCATCCGAGTCCGCTCTTGGTTGGATGACTCGTTGATGCCTCAACCCGTTGGCTTGATTCCGCACGCGAGTGGATTCATTCCGTTGTTTGCGTGCGGTTCGTCAGCTTCCTCGTTAGTCCGCTTCGTCGCGTATCGTTTGGCTTCGGTGTTTGCAGACTAACGATCGTGTTTGCGTGCGTCGCCCGATGGTCTGTTTATCAATCGGCGTCGTCGAGCTGTGTTAAGGTACCTATAGGCAGTTTTATACGCCTACATCGGGTAGTTAACACTAGAGTCCTAAGACTAGATTGGGCAAGTAGTTCTTTTAGGTCCTCTAGAACAAAGTTTACCATGCGAGCCAACCATCCCCCGTTCACAGAATATACCCATCCAGTCAATCTAAAATCTTAGGCTAGATATTCACCCTAGGCTATGATAAATTGTCAGACAAAAATATTTGCTGGGATGGCCCCCTTAAGAACAAGATCTCTCTTTTGAACCCTACCGGGCCTCAGAGCCATCACCTGCAGATCATGTCCTATAGGACATACATTTTGATTCATGAAGGTTCCAAGTTATACACTGTCCTTCTCTTTGACAAGGGCCCAATCCATACATCGTCAAAATGAGAGGCTCTAGAAATATGAGAGCGAATACATCCACTCCATGTTCAGCAAGAAGAGGAAACAGTCATTAACCTTCCGTATTGTTTTAGAGTCCTTAGCACACATGTCCTTTGTATCGATTTTGACACGATCTCCGAAAAGGAACGTCGGCTTTTTGAAATTTTTATGGCTAGCTATCTCGAGTTCTACATCAGTGACAAGGGCCCTAATAGTTGATAGTCTCGTGAACTAGATTATTAACATTCGGTCCATACTTTCGCCTTCAAATAGCAGAAGTTCTCGACGCAAACCAAAAATCACATTGTCATTCATACCTCCTTTGTATCCGAAATAATGCTGGAAGGAGAGGGGTTCATTAGAATAGCACACTATGAAGGAAAAAGATAACAGTCAGTATCTAAAAGCAGATGAGCTAAAAACAAGTCTCAAAGACTTAGAAAAAAATACGAAGGTCAACCTCGCGTTTCAACTTCAAAACGCAAGGGTCACCCCCGCGTTTCAAAATCAAAATGCGAGGGTCAGACCCGCGTTCCAATTTCAAAACACGAGGGTTATACCTACGCCTCAAAGTAAAAATGTGAGGGTCAACCCCGCGTTCCTATTACAAAACGCAGAGGTCATCCTAGTGTTTCAAAATCAAAACGCAAGGGTCAGACCCGTGTTCTAATTTCAAAACGTGATGGTCAATCCCACGTTTCAAAATCAAAACACGAGGATCTACCCACATGTCCCAATGGAAAAACACGATTCTCGCTCATTGTTTACAACCCAAAACTTGTCAAAACATGTTCGAAAGTCCAAACTTACAATGGTGAAGAAGGACCTATGGCGGCAGAGTGGCCGCCTGAACAAAAGCACCGTCGGCGGTCTCAACCGATGGTGTGCTTGAAGTCGCATCAACGACCTTCTTGGGCTTGGAAGCGAGCTTCTTGAACCCTATTGATTGTGATTGAAGCTTAAAAACATGGTGTTTTGAGGAGTAAAGATCGTTGAGAATCTTGAAGAAATGAGAAGTCTCATTCAAGGATTGAGATGAAGATGAAAAGAGTCAGGTGACTCTTTATTTACCTACATCGGTCTATTTATAGGGCAGCCAGGTCAAAACGAGATTCTAGGTAAGAATCCTGCCCAAACGTGATCTTCGCGTTTCAAGTTAAGTCGGTCCGACTTCCATACGCGAGGCTCAAATCTGCGTTTCAAATCAAACATGAAGCTCACCTCCGCATTTCAAATTCTAAATGCGAAGTTCACCTCTGCTTTCCAAGTTCTAAATGTGAAGTTCACGCTTGCGTTTCAAACTTCAAATGCAGAGGTCACCTTTGCATTCCAAAACTTCAAAACGTTGGGTTCTCCCCTGCGTTTCAAGCTTCAAACGTGGATTTCACCCTCGCGTTTCAAAGACAAACGCAAGAGATCACCTCCGCGTTTCTAATTACATACGCGAGGCTCACCACCGCATTTCAAAAGCTGAAAGAGGAAGTACGGCTGCTGGGGCAGCGCAGTGATGATGGAAGAGGAAGGAGCTGGAGATTGATGGCGATTGGATGAGGGAGGCGTTGGTCAGCGAGATGATGACGGCTTAGGGGGGTGAGGGAAAGGCGGAGGTGGTTGTGCGTGGGGTTAGGCAAGCGGGTAGATGGGGAGGAGCTAGGTGGTGGTGGCGCTCAGGGCTGGTGGTTGACGAGTGGAGAAGATGAGGGACTCGACGGGGCTCGTGGAGGCGGAGGCAAGGAGGTTGAGAGAGGGTGCGGTTTTGGATGTAGCAAGGGCTGCTGGTGGGCGGCGAGGGAGGAGGGCACGGCGTCAGAGCTCGGGGAGAGTGGAGGAGGAAGTGGAGGTGGGGCGCTAGATCTTAAGGTCGTGGTGGCTAGCTCTATGAGGGAGGAGAGAATGAGAGAATGAGGGAGAGAGAGAGAGGAAGCTCGTTGTGGGTTTCTTGGGGAAGGGAGAGGGAAGAGATGGCGTTGTGGGTTTTTGAGGAAGTGAGAGAGAGAGAGAGAGAGAGAGAGAGAGAGAGAGAGAGAGAGAGAGTATGAGAGGAGAGTGGGATGTCAGTGATGGATGGGGGCGGGGTCAGAGAAGTGAGGGGTGCGCAGGAATTGAGGGGTGATTTTGGGGAGTGGGGTAGGGGGGAGAGAGAGAGAGAGAGAGAGAGAGAGAGAGAGATGTTTCATAGGTGGGAGAGGAAAACACAGGGAAAATATACCCATTTAAAATAATATTTTAATACTTAAAATACTAAAAAAAATTATTGAAACCCGTATTAGAAATTTACGGTCATTACACATAGCAACCGCATAGTCCCGTCCAAAATATATCAATGTCTAAAGTATGTTGATAATGACATTTTATTACACTTTTATACCCTCATTATCTATTTTATATGAATAAACACATCACTAATAACTGTTTTTATCTTTTAATTACAGGTTAATAAAGAATAAATCTCAAACTCCTATCTCTCAATAAAAACCCATTGTTTAAATGAAGAAATGAAGCAAAGAAGCCCATTGGAAAATTAATTTCCAATTTATCCAAAAGCCCAAGCTTAGAAGAAGGATTAAAGCCCAAGAAATGCCAAAATGCATGAAAAAATCAAGAAGCCCAAGATGCCAAAAGCCCAACACAAGAGGATCTGCGGACATCACAATGGAGAAGGGCTGACATCGATGCCAGCATCGATGGGGGCATCGATGCCCGTATCGATGCCAGCATCGATGCCCCTATCGATGCTGGCATCGATACCTTGCGCAGTTTGTTACGAATCTATGACTGATTTTTGTTGTTTTTAAATAAGATTTCAATCCAATAGCTCTCATTTACTGGTGTTTACTATAAATAGGGGTAGAGAGTGAGGGGTTAGAGGTATGAAAATTTTTGTAACTCCTTTTGAAGAGGAGGGCTAATCTTAATTGAGAAGGCCTTCCAAATTTGTAACTTTTTGTTACAATTAATAATAATAATTTTTTCACCACTTTAAATATTTCTTCTCTTTGTTGGATGATGAAGATGGAGATGAAGAATTATTTAGAGGTTTGCATTTCTTTTCTTTTTCTCTTTTATTTCTTTTTTATTGCTTATTAGTTTAGATTTATTTCTATGATTATAGTTAGATTTTATTTTCTTGTTAAATAGCCAAGAGGCTAGAACCCTCTTGCCTTAGATTTATTTCATGCTTATAGATTAGATTTATTTCATGCTTATAGAGTAGATTTATTTTCTTGTATTTAATTCTTGCAATTTATTTTGTAGTTTAGATTTTATAATTTATTTTGTAGTTAGATTTTAATTTTTTGTACTATTCACCTTGAGGCTAGAACCCTCTTGGGTTTAGTTTTTCTTTTTGTTTATTTTCATTTTGTTTGATTCGCTTTTAGGCTAGAACCCTCTAGGGAATCATCTTTTTCTAAGAAGTGGGTTTAATTTTAAATTACTCATATCTATAATTGAATCCACCATCTTTAATTTCTTACATTTTCTTTTATTCTTGAATTTTTTTTTTGATTTGTTTCTCAATTTTATTCATTCTTCTTTCTTGCCTTATTGATCACATTTATTCTCAAACACATTTATCTACACACTATCACTCTCATTATCTCTCCACAATCACATTCACTCATCACTCCTTTTTGTCACGCACATAACATAAGAACCGATTTTATATTTTCTCCTACAAAAACACCTTCCTCGTGGGATCGATATCTTTATACTATAACTTAACACGGTTGTGCACTTCCAATCTTTTTGGTACATGTTTTTGCCGCATCAAGTTTTTGGCACCGTTGCCGGGGAAGGTGCTTAAGTAGGTTTTAATTATTTTGGTTCTTTAACTTGTGTGTTTATTGTGAAGGAAGCGTTTGGAGCTTGAAGATCACGGATTGGAGAACTAGGATTTAAAGATTTGCTTTCAGGTAAGTCTCCTTTCTAGCGTTTTCAATTCCACCCTCTTTAGTTAGCTTCACAATTAGAAACAATTAGGATTTAAAAAAAAATTATTTTTGTTGACCATAATAAAATCCATTTTCACTTGGACATTAACTAACAAGATAATAAACTCAAACAATGTTCCCCCTTCTCATAGTTGTTTGATTGTTAACCCTAATAAAAAAATATAAAGATTTTCTTTTATCATCATTTTTAGTCGCTTTTAATTTTTAGGGTTGTATTTCATATAGTGTAGGAATTCACCAAAGTGATTGTAGCACTTGATTTGGCACACACTTAAAAATATTTTTAAGGGCAAAACCCCATAATCAAGATAATGTGAGGGATTTCATCACCCTTTCCTTAGCCCAAAAACCACTAATTCCTCACTATACTACCCAAGCCTAATAAAACTCATTAGACGTTGGCCCTAAGGACTCGAGCTCAATAAGGAACAAGAAATCCTAAAGTGAACCGGTTTAAGTTTTTTCAGATTAGTTGGTGTCTAAGGCAAGGTTTAGGGGTTGTGTAAAGCGCCTTGCAAGGAAAGAGCTACTTAATTGATCTTTGATCACCCTCTAGTACTATCCTTACCTGGCTAACTACCTGGGTAAAACTTTAATCTTTTCACTGTAGGAGTTTTTGGTTAGGAGCTGGTCTAGTTGAGTTAGGCTTACCCTAGAATTAGAGTGATTGAAAAGTGATTGCTTTGATTTGTTTTAGTTAGGATTTTTCTTTATCTTTTTCTTCTCATAAAAAAAACTAATTTTCTTTCTTTCCTTAAAAAAAATTTGTTTTGGTGTATGCAAACTTGGGTTAGGGATAATTCTCATCGTTTAATCCGTGTTGAACCAATCCAAGAAATGGCAAATCAACCTATTCTCCAGGATATGTGTTACCCCACCAGAAATGCAATTCCATCTTGCATAAGGCTCCCCGAGACAAATGGAGCAAATTTCGAGCTTAGACCGCATTACATAAACATGCTTCCCAAATTCCTAGGAAATGAAACAGAAGATGCATATATTTTTATTTCGGAATTTTAGGAAGTATGTATGATTAAAATGAGAGAATTAACCGAAGATGCGATTAAGCTTAGATTTATTCCATTTGCTCTTAAGGATAAAGCTAAAAAATGGCTGTACATCTTACCGACAAATTCCATCTCAACTTGGGATGAATTTGTCACCGTTTTTCTTAAGAAAATTTTCCTTATTCACAAAACGGTAAAGCTAAGAAACAGCATTCAAAACTTCAAAATTATTCTGGGAGAGCTATTCTGGAAATATTTCGACCGATTCAAAGATCTTTTAATCCAATGTCCTCATCATGGTCTAGAAAAATGGTGATTGTGCCAAGTCATATATGAAGGATTGGACTATTCTTCAAAAACATCTTTAGAATCGATGTGTCAGGAAGATTTTATGAGGAAAAACGCCGATGAAGCTTGGGAATTTCTAGAGAGTTTATCCGAGAAAACAATGCAATGGGAACACTGTGATGACAGGGTTTCATCAGTCCTTAATTCTAAGTCTAGTGGTCCTTCCTTGGAGTCAAACATTGCTTGTGAAACGAAGATAGCAATAATTCTGCAGAGGTTAGAAGCCTTAGAAATTAAGGAACGAGCTTCAGCTCAAATCAATTATGTTTCTGCCCAAGGATGTCATAATTGTTAGTCTCCTACCCACGTTTCGGAGGAATGCCCTCTCCTAGGAAATAATCAGTCATTAGGACAGATGAACGCTGCATTCCAGCGTCCTAGAAATGATCTATTTTCTCCAACCTACAATCCAGGTTGGAGAAATCATCCCAACTTTGCATGGAATCAAGGAAATTCTCCCAGAACTCAAAACTTTACCCCCGCTTCGACCCAACAATTTCCTAGGGGAAACACAGTTCCTTTCAATCCACAATTTCAACAACCCAATCTGCCGTATCAAAATCAATCTCCTCTTCATCAAGCTATAATTCAGACTCCTCACAATCTAGATCAGGATAAACGTCTCAATGTCTTGGAAAGGGGTTTGGAAACCATAATTAAGGTCCCCACTCAAACCATAAATATGTTGACTCAAACATCCAGCACTATGAATTCCTTTATGCAATCAACCGGACAAATGCTCAACTCCAACACTCAAGCTATAGCTAGATTAGAATCCCAGCTTGGTCAACTAGCTAGTGCCGTGAGTGAAAGAGAGAAAGGAAAATTTCCGAGTCAACCTGTGGTCAACCCTAAGGACACATGATGCAGTTCATCCTATGAAGCTCAAGTGAATGCAATCCATTCACTTCGGTCAGGTAGACAGGTCGATAATCAAGTGAGAACTCCCCCAAGTTAAACTTTTGATCCAGTACAAATTCCTTCTCCTTCTCGTTCTGATGAATCTATTCAACGATCACCCTCCTCAGATGACCAAGAACCTGAACCGGAACCTGAGCCTGCTTTTGATAGGTTTAGACCAGTTGCTCCTTTTCCAGATAGACTCAGGCTTAGGAAACACTCTCCTCAAGAGGAGAAGATCCTAGAAACATTCAAGCAGGTTAAGGTCAATATTCCTCTCTTAGATGTAATCGAATAAATTCCATCTTATGCTAAATTTTTGAAAGAATTATGCACTAAGAAGAGGAGAATAAATGTTCCAAAGAAAGTCTTTTTAGCCGCCAATATCAGTGAAATGCTATCAAATCCCATACCTTTGAAACGTAAAGATCCAGGTTCCCCCATCATTTCATGTATCATTGGTAATACTCACATTGATAAGGCGCTCTTAGACTTAGGGGCCAGTGTCAATTTGCTTCCATATTCAGTCTACCAACAATTAGGTCTAGGTGTACTGAACCCAACCAAATGCACCTTACAGTTGGCTGATAGATCTGTTAAGATCCCTATGGGTGAGTTAGAGGATGTTCTGATTAAGGTTGGAGATTTTATTTTTCCAGTTGATTTTGTAGTCTTGGAAACATAGCCTGTTTCCAATCCCAAAGGACAGACACCTGTCATCTTAGGACGACCTTTCTTAGCCACTTCTAATGCTCTCATCAACTGTAGAACTGGTCAAATGAAGCTGTCCTTTGGGAATTTGACTACTGATCTTAACATTTTTAATCCAGGGGGCCAGCCAAATAATTAGCCTCTAGAAATAAATTACATTCAGGAAAGATCAAAAGAAGAAGAAAAAGAAGAAGAAGAGTCTGATTTGAGTTTTAAGGAAATTTTTGATGAAGAGTTAGAATTTTTAGAAGAAGCAGATCAAGTCCTTGAAAATAATAAAACTGTGTTAAACATTTGCTGCTTTGAATTAAATTTTGAAGAACTCTTCCTTGATGAACTTAGATTCTTGGAGAATAATCAACAACCAAATTTTCAGAACTCTACAGAAGAATTGGTTGCTAGAAAACAAAACTTCACAGTACAAGAGTCTGAGTTTAACAAAACGCATAACACCAATAATACATACCTTGCTTTGTTGCAAGAATTATTGAACACCCCAAAATGCTTGGAATTTCACATTATTGATTATATCATTCTGAATTTATTTAAAATCCGGGGAAGAATTTTCAACAATAAGGTAGGACTCAATGTAGAATACGAGCTCTTCGTGTTGAACACTTCATTCTACATTAATTATTTTGTTTATTTCAGAATAATAAAAAGAATTTATTCTTCTCTCATTCGAGAGTTTCTTATTCAGTTGAAAAAAAAGAAAAAAAAGAAAAAAAATAAAAAGAAAAAAACAGAAAAAAAAGAAGAGAATAATAAAATTTTGATTCTATCCTCAACAGACCAAAGGTATTTGCAGATTTTTATCAGTTGATCAAATGTAAGTACTTCACTTCTTATCTGCTTTACTTTGTGTATCATAGAGTTTGCATTGAGGACAATGCAAAATTTAGGTGTGGGAGTGGGATTTAGTTAATTTTTCTCTTTGTTTTACATTTTTTTATTGCATTTTTGTCATTTTTTTCTTAAAAAAATTATAAAAATATCATCACTTGCCAAATTGATAGATTTATGAATAACTGATTTATTTGATAAGTTTTAAATTTTCTAATCTGTTATTTACTCAAGTTCACTTTTTATGATAACTCTAAATAAAGTTCTTAAGAAATGATTTTCAAAGTAGTATACTTTACTTAAGCCTTAACTTAGATTTTTATTTAAAATAATAGAATACATGCTTAGCTTAGAGTTAAAAATAATTTTTCAAAGTGGCTTGACTTACATATTTTTCAGAATATGTACACATATACATATAAAAAAATTGCAGAAAGAAGAGTGTGAAAAATGGGCACCAAAAGAAAAAAAGAAAAAAAAACTCTTAAATTCAAGGTGATTCTATCTTATAAAGCCTAAGCTGATCGAGTAATTAAGCCCAAGGAGTATTTCCATACTTAATGACCTAAGCCCAATTGGGTTGGGATCCATTGGCCCAAAACTCGTTAAATGGTCGCTTAGAAAACCCGTTAAAGTAGAAAAAAAATCACCAAGGAAGAAAGAGTTAAAAATAATAATAATATAAAAATAAAAATAAAAATACTAATAAATGTTTTATATATAGTTATATTTGTATATATGGTCTTGAAAAATATTTTAGATCAAGCAACTTGAATATTGTTTTAAATAAAGAGTTAGCATGTTCTTTTCAAAACTTTTAAATTAAATTTCTAAGTTTGGCTTGGTTTTGTATTGCTATAATGAGAAGATTTTCTAGGAAATATACCTTAGAGTTATATATAAAAATATTTTCTTGAGTAATAACTAGCTTCAATTATCAAGTAAATTTAGTTATTTAACTAACTTCATTAATTTGGCAAGTTGACCGAATTTTGTGGGTATATTCACTGCAAACCCTCACGAGACTACAACTCGTCCACTAGGGTAACGTAGGGGTTTAAAAGCTTGTTGTATGCACTAAATACAACCGCGATTCCTGCAAAAGTGAGTGGAGAAGGGCTGACATCGATGCTAGTATCGATGGGGGCATCGATGCCAGCATCGATGCCCCTATCGATGCTTGCATCGATACCCTACGCAGTTTATTACGAATCTATGGCTGATTTTTGTTGTTTTTGGATAAGATTTCAATCCAATGGCTCTCATTTACTGATGTTTACTATAAATAGGGGTAGAGAGTGAGGGGTTAGAGGTGTGAAAATTTTTGTAACTCCTTTTGGAGAGGAGGGCTACTCTTAATTGAGAAGGCCTTCCAAATTTGTAACTTTTTATTACAATTAATAATAATAATTTTTTCACCACTTTAAATATTTCTTCTCTTTGTTGGATGATGAAGATGGAGATGAAGAATTATTTAGAGGTTTACATTTCTTTTTTTTCTCTTTTATTTCTTTTTTATTGCTTATTAGTTTAGATTTATTTCTATGCTTATAGTTAGATTTTATTTTCTTGTTAAATAGCCAAGAGGCTAGAACCCTCTTGCCTTAGATTTATTTCATACTTATAGATTAGATTTATTTCATGCTTATAGAGTAGATTTATTTTCTTGCATTTAATTCTTGGAATTTATTTTGTAGTTTAGATTTTATAATTTATTTTGTAGTTAGATTTTAATTTCTTATACTATTCACCTTGAGGCTAGAACCCTCTTGGGTTTAGTTTTTCTTTTTGTTTATTTTTATTTTATTTGATTCACCTTTAGGCTAGAACCCTTTAGGGAATCACCCTTTTCTAAGAAGTGGGTTTAATTTTAGATTACTCATATCTATAATTAAATCCACCATCATTAATTTCTTGCATTTTCTTTTATTCTTGAATTTTATTTTTTGATTTGTTTCTCGATTTTATTCATTCTTCTTTCTTGCCTTATTGATCACATTTATTCTCAAACACATTTATCTACACACTATCACTCTCATTATCTCTCCACAATCACATTCACTCATCACTCCTTTTTGTCACGCACACAACATAAGAACCGATTTTATATTTTCTCCTACAAAAACACCTTCCTCGTGGGATCGATATCTTTATATTATAACTTGACACGGTTGTGCACTTGCAACCTTTTTGGTACATGTTTATGCCGCATCATATGTGGACGACTACAATCAAGTAAAGATGGTGGTTGCTAATAAACAACCCTTCAAAGGGGTTGAGAACTACTTCACCGACTATTTGCTCTATCAAGGCTCGGAATCGGGTGAGAGCAAAACCCTAGTCGAGGAGCTTGATAGTGGCAACGAGGCTGACAGTGAGCCTGAGAACAACAAGGGTCTTGTCTTCAACGACATTGAACCCATTGTAATCGGCTATTGATGCGACATAAACATGTACCAAAAATATTACAAGTGCACAACCGTGCCAAGTTATAGTATAAAAAGTTATCGATCCTACGAGAAAGGTGTTTTGTAGGAGAAAATATAAATCGGTTCTTATGTTGTGTGTGTGACAAATAGGATTGAAGAATAAGTGTGAGAGTTATGATGAGTGAGAGTGATTGTTGTGAATATATGCAAGTAAAAATAAATTGAATTTTAGAGAAGAGAAGTAAGAATCAAAGAATAGAATAACAAACAAGAATAAAAAGAGAGAAAAAAAAACAAGAAAACAAAAGATGAAGGATTCAATTAAAGATATGAGAAATCTAGAATTGAATCCACTAGCTAACCTTAATTACAAAATACAAATTATTCTCTTTTTATCATATTTTACTTTAGATTTATTAAGCATAGACTATCAAACCATTTAAGAAAAGTATAACCTATCAAATTATCATCTAAGTAAAATTAGATTCATGACAAGAACAACAACAAGATAGTAATCCTAGAATTCATAAGTATAACCTATCAAACCACTCAAGATAAGCATAGATTATCAAATTCTTCTTCTATCCATTAGTTCTCAAGTTGATTATCCTATACATGATTATTTTAGTGTAAGAGAATAATTTGTATAACATAAAGGAAATTAGATTAGTTTTATACAATTCTAAAATTCCTACAAGAATTAATTTCACATCTTAAGAAATAAAAACAAGAAGAAAAAGAATTAATTATAAAAATAAAAAGAAATAAAAAATCTAAACTATGAACAAGAAAATAAATCTACTCTACAAATTAAAGTGCAAAAAAGAAATAAAAAGATAAGAAAATAAATCTACACTACAAGCATGAATGTAAATCTAACTAATAAGCAATAATAAAGAAATTACTAAAAAGAAATAAAAGAGAAAAATAAAAAAATGCAAACCTCCAAATAATTATTCATCTCCATCTTCATCATCCAACAAAGAGAAGAAATATTTAAAGTGGTGAAAAAAATTATTTTATTAATTGTAACAAAAGTTACAAATTAAGAAGGCCTTCTCAATTAAGAGTGACTCTCCTCTCCAAATGGAGTTATAAAAATTTTCACCCTCTAACCCCTCACTCTCTACCCCTATTTATAGTAAACATCAGTGAATGAGAGCTCTTGGATTGAATCCCTATACAAAACCATCAAAAATTAGCTATTGATCTGTAACTGATTCGTCAGTATCGATGCCAGCATCGATGCCCGCATCGATGCTGGCATCAATGTCCTATTAAATTTTTGTCTTCACGGATGGCTTCTTCTCGTCGAGATAAGTGATTTTCATATATTATATATTAAATTCCGTCTTCCGGATTGAGAGATATCGTCGTTTCTTTGCGGCCAACTATCTTGAATACATTTTTTTTCATATTTGATTTTTTTTATTTTCTCCGGCTTCTACAAGCTACTCGGCTTGATTCTGGGCTTGGGCTTTTTGGATCTTGCTTGTGTTCTTCATTTAATTCATGGGTTTTTGTTGAGAGAAGAGATCTTTGGCTTTATTCTTTATTAACCTATAATTAAAGATAAAAACAATTATTAGTGGTATATTTATTTATTAAAAATAGATAATAAGGGTATAAAATTATAATAAAATGTGATTATCAAATACCTCCACACCTAAACTTTTACTAGTCCTCTAGCAAAGAAAGAAAACTAAAATCCTAACTCACTTTCGGAGGAATTGCGGTTGTATTTAACGCATACAACAATCCTTTAAATCCCTAGGTTACCCTAGTGGACGAGTTGTAGTCTCGTGAGGGTTTGTAGTGAATATACCCACAAAATTCGATCAACTTGCCAAATTAAAGAAGTCAGTAAATAACTAAATTTACTTTATAACTTTAGACAATCTAATTGAAGCCAGTTATTACTCAAGAAAATGTTTTTATATATAACTCTAAGGTATATTTCTAAGAAAATCTTCCCATTATAGCAATACAAAATCAAGCCAAACTTAGAAATGTAATTTAAATTTTTTGAAAAGAACATGCTAACTCTTTGTTTTAAATAATTTTCAAGTCTCCTGATCAAAAATATTTTTCAAGACCATATATACAAATATAACTATATATATAAAACATTTGTTAGTATTTTTTTTAACTCTTTCTTCCTTGGTGATTTTTTCTACTTTAACGGGCTTTCTAAGTAACCATTTAATGAGTTTTGGGCCGATGGATCCTAACCCAATTGGGCTTAGGTCATTAAGTATAGAGATACTCCTTGGGCTTAATTACTCAGTCAACTTAGGATTTATAAGATAGAATCACCTTGAATTTAAGAGTTTTTTTGTGCCTATTTTCCGCACTCCCTTTTTTATAAGGTTAGTTTTTTTAATATATATATGTGTAAGTATATATATAGTCTGAAAAAAATGTGTAAATCAAGATAACCTGAAAAAAATATTTTCAACGCTAAGTTAAGCATGCAAAAAATTTATTATTTTTAATTAAATGTCTAAGTTAAGGCTTAAGTAAAGTATACTATTTTAAAAAACATTTCTTACGAAATTTATTTGGAGTTATCATAAAA